>CM033476.1:48706084-48881860 GCA_019447015.1 Hymenochirus boettgeri
AAGCTGCCACCATGTGCATGAGTAATGTGGCAGCACGGTGGCTCACACATCTGCAAGGAGTTTGTATGTTCTCCCCAGGGACACTTGGACACTGGAGACTGCAATGCTATATGGTTATATGTGTTATTAATATCATATTGTATTTCACTATATATATATATATATATATATATATATATATATATATTCAGTTTTGCATTATCTTTTGCCATACATTATACTAAAAATCCTTGCACTGTTATATTATCTGTTGCTTTTGTGTTTATTCTAAAGTTGTGTATTGGTCCCACTAGGGGATGTTATTATATTCCCACAGGTGTGTGGAGGCACGCCAAATTAGATGGAACCCCCGCTCTTCCATTAAAAGGAGGCTCAGGACCCTGCAGAGACAGGTTATCCACTACACAGTAAATTCAGAGGGTTACACTTGCATACAATAGCACTAGAGATGGCCGACCCATTGAAGTCAGTGGGACTCAAATAGTTCTAAAAGTTCTAATGAAATACAATTAAAATATCAATAGTAACTTAATGTAAATGGCTGTGGGACCTGGGTAATGGTCTCGGGAACATGTTCGAATATCCAGGACATTTCGAAAATCAATTTTACTGTCACTCACGCTATTTTCGAGCTTCTTCGCGCCTAGGTACCAAGTACATTTTACTTGTGGATTCGATGCTCGCGTATAGGCTTTTATGGACACTTTACTCGTAGATTCGATGTTCGCGCCTAGATACCATGGACATTTTACTCAAGGATTTGATGCTCGCGTGTAGGTTTTAATAGACACTTTACGCACGTATTCAATGCTCGCGTATAGGTTTTAATGGACACTTTACTCGCGGATTCGATGCTCATGTATAGGTTTTAATGGACACTTTACTCGCGGATTTGATGCTCGCGTTCGCGCCTAGACACAATGGACATTGTACTCGCGGATTGGATGCTCACGTATAGGTTTTAATGGACACTTTACTTGCGGATTTGATGCTCGCGTTCTCACTTAGATACCATGGACATTTTACTTGCGGATTGGATGCTCGCGTATAGGTTTTAATGGACACTTTACTCGTGGATTCGATGCTCGCGTTCGCACTTAGATACCATGGACATTTTACTCGCAGATTGGATGCTCGCGTATAGGTTTTAATGGACACTTTACTCGCGGATTCGATAATCGTGTTCACGCCTAGATACCATGGACATTTTACTCGCAGATTTGATGCTCGCGTATAGGTTTTAATGGACCCTTTACTCGCGGATTCGATGCTCGCGTATAGGTATAATAGGCATTTTACTCACACATTCGAATGTGTGATTATCGAAATTATCGAAAGTCCGAAAATATTGAAAATCCGGGTCCGGGATAGTTTGAGAAGTCCGAATTCTTTCGAATTCGAATAGTTCGGCTCAAACTCAAACTAAATAGCACTGCCACTAGAACATAATTAGGCCTTACTGAAGATATCTCCTAGACCCCCTTTTATAGTGTCTCATACTAGGCATACCTAGTACAGACATTGCTATAACTTAATCTGCATACAAAATCACTACTTTTTCACATTACCAAAAAGGAATTTCATATTATCTGACTTATTTTAAATGATTTACAGATGGAAAACTGCATTTTTTAGAAAGTCAGATTGATAGAACAGCGTTATCCATTTGGATAACTAGTAAAACGTCTTCAAGGATTTGATCAGTCTGAATACAACAGATTTATTTTGAGTTTGTTTTGCTTGTTTATTTTGAAGCCTGTCTTTTTTCACAATATTATCAAATTCACTGTACTGGATTTGAGCAACACTATTGTCATTTTCCCACAAGCACTCTACAACAGTAGATGGCAGTCAGGGAATGGAGAGAGTTGTATTGGAGAGCCATAGGTATGTGTAGCCAGGCTGAGCCAGAATTATCACAGTATAAAATGCAGTCAATTTGCAATAATGCAGCCCTTCTAATTACTTTATTTGTCAGGCTCTGTATAATAACATTTTGTTACCATATACTGCATCCACCTGGCTACACTTCAATCCATCCTGATCTCTACTGCCCGGCTCATTCATTTCTCTTCTTGCTTTTCTAACGCCTCCCCTTTTTGTCAGTCCCTCCACTGGCTTCCCATCACACAAAGGATCCAGTTCAAGCTGCTTACCCTATCCTATAAAGCACTATCCATCACAGCCCCTCCATATATCTCAGAGCTGATCCACTGACACAGCCCCAGACGCAACCTCCGCTCTGCCAATGATATCTTCCTCTCATCCACCCTTGTCACCTTTTCCCATGCCCGCATTCGGTACTTTGCTCATGCTTCCCCTCTACTCTGGAACTCCATTCCTCCTTCATACATAACCTTAAAACCCACCTCTTCATGCAAGCATATAGCCGGGCCTAGACATTAACCCTCTTTCTACCTAATATGATCCAACCTTTCACACTCGATTCCTGTCACCTTATGTCTCTCCCCCATTTCCTCTAGACTGTAAGCACTTTTGGCAGTATCCTCAATCCTATTGTATCATGGTATTGCTGTTAGTAACTCATCACTCTGTGTACTTATATTATGTATTACCTGTGTATGTAATATGAATGGCTTTGTATAATATGTATTACTCTGTATGTAATGTATGACTATGTAATTGTTAAGCCCCTGGAAGATGTTGGCGCTATATAAATCAATAATAATAATAATTTACAGTATGGCTCTTACACCATATGTGTTTGGATGAGAAATGGGATAAAAACTGTTTTTCTCGTTGATTACTGAGTTTATGGGAGTGTCACCCAGTATTCCCTGGGAGAGTTTCATTCATGTAATAATATAATGTAGGATTAGCAAAGACATCTTGGAAACTTCTTCTTAATCTGCCAAAACACAGGAGTGTCCTGCTTAGTCTTACTCATGGTGTCAACTTCTATTCTTTGTATAGTGAGAAGAAGGGATATTGTAATTTACTTTATAGATAAGGCATGGATATACTTGTCAATTACTTATTTATTACCAGATTTTCCCTTTGTATTAGAAAAAAATCTAATTAGAAAAAATAATCTATCTACAAAACGGGTGGACAGATTTGAAAAAGTGAGACTTGTTGGAGACTTGTTGAACTTTTAAAAACCTCATATAAACCAGAACTGCAGTATACTGTATACTTCCTGCAGCCAAGGAAGGAAACTTTAGACCCCAAAAGGAGAGGTTAGAATGGGAATGTAAACTTATAAAAAAATTTGGAACTCTAGACTTATCAAAGGACTGAGCTCATCAAATGTCTAAAGCTGGGTACACACAGAAAACATTTTTGAAAGATGACAGACAGGATCTGAAAGATCCTGTCTGTCATTTTTTCAAAGATCAGTGAACACACAGTCCCGAGCGTTCTCCCTATGCACAGCATAGGGAATACGCTTGGGACTGTGTGTTTCCCACATTGGCGTCCGACTCCCCTATAGGGAGACTACTGCAGCTGAGGGAAATTTTAGGTCTTTTCCAAGAGGCTGCACGCTCATAGGGGAAAGATGCTACACACACTGCCGATAAAGCCCCAATACAGATGGAAAACTGCATTTTTTAGAAAGTCAGATTGATAGAACAGAAATAGCAATTAGTACCTGGAACCCAAGGGTTAAAGAGTACAATACATTCTCCAACTTGATAGGGTGTTGTGCGTCCTGCCTGGGTAACTTGTGCACCAATCTTGTAACGACCTATAACAGCGTTGACTGGAATAGCAATAGTAACAGTCAAAGTTCCACCAATGCTTGACTGACGGAAAGCGCTCCAGGATGTACTGCTTCCTGAAGTGGACACAGGCATTGCAGCCTTTGTATTTGTAGAAATTGAAGGAGTGGGACCTGTCAAAAAAAGTTGGCAAAAAGTAAAATAGTAATAGATCAGTTGCACAAATATCAACATTTGGGGGTCACATTAAATATGTTAAAGATGTAGCATTTATCAGTTTGATAGTATTAAAAGCTGGACATCCAGATGGCACACTATTCACTGGAATCACTGATGAACCTTAATATCAACCTTCGCAAACCATGCAGTGTTAATGTTAGAACTTGCATTGGTCATTTCCTTTGATTTCTAATTTACTAATTTATAAATGATCAAGACATTCACTATAAAAGACCATTCATGTTAAACCCTGTAAAAAGGCATCGGCATGTGGAAGATTGTAGGGCTTCACACAGGAGTATATCTGGTTACAATTGACTTAGAAAAGTAATTAAAACTATATTCTTATTACCTGTCTCCATAGTTAAAGCCAAACCCTCTGTACTTTGTAACTCTCGGCTGAAAGGCAACGTGATGGTCATGGGTTGTCCTCTCCTTACAATTAGAATTGAAGATACAAACTCACTGGTATGGTGAGCAGCAGCATTGGATTTCAGCTGAAGGTCTGGTTTCCTTAGCTGAAGGGCTAAAAATGTAGAAATATTTACTAACACTACAGATACTGTAATATAATTGGAATCTGCTTCAAGTATCCCCACAGCCCCAGTAAAAACATTTAGTAGGGAAACATATTAAAAAGGGTAACAGGGTAATCAAAATTAAAATGAATAAGATGTAACACTATAAGCAGAGTGATCAAGTAATGCTCTTCATTCTCTAGATCTCAGAACATGATTTATACAAATATAATACATAAGGCTCTGGCATTTCAATGGAGTGCAGTGATGAGAATCTTTATAATCAGTCACTCAGTGATGTCACTAAGTGACTTCCTGTATTCCACTGCCCCTCCCCATTTCTCTCCCCCGTCTGTATTAGTAATGTAGATAACAAGCCTGTTTTTGTACACTGACTGACTGAATTACTGTGCTGATAAGGAGGAGCGATCTCATTCCTGTGAGTCATAATTGACTTGGTCGCTTGCTCCTCCTTATCGGCACAGTAATTCAGTTAGTGTAACGAACCGGAACAGCACTGGGCAAGAGATAATGTTTATTATCTTCTCGAAGAATAGTGATGTAAAAATTATTATCCAATGGGTGTAGAGATCATAGTAGACATGGACGGCCAAAGCTTGTAAGCAATGGCTTACAATTTTACGCTAATCTTAATGCCATTACTACTGTGGCGTATGAGGCCAAATGTAGTACAAAAAAAGTTACATCTAGCGAGGGACCTGATTGCGATCAGGTAAGAGGTAATTTTTGTATAACTACATCGTCCCGATAGTATTTGCAGTGCTTGCACATATTTGATAAAAAATTATGCCTTTTTTATATTTTTTTTCTTGCAATACTGCAGAAAACTGGTTTAATGGTTTGCTCCCTGGACATCAAAGCAGGGTCGCCTAATGAGGTAGGGTGCAGCATATTACAGAGCGGCACCATGTAGGGAGGCGGCCGTTTTGATGCGCTGTCCCTTTTAAAGGAATAGTTCACGTTCAAGTGAACTATTCCTTTAATGTATTGATTGAAGACCAGGGGGTTAAGGAGCTATGCCTTACCTCCTGTTCTTCAATCAATTGCGCACGCACCTTTGATTAAGGTCAAATCCGGCTCTTCTGTCTTCATGCAGCATTCATGCTTCTATTTTGTGCAAGGTTTTCGGTCTTCTTGAGCTATGGCGCACACAGACAGGAGAACCGGATTTAGACTTAAAGGGTAACTGTGGTCTTGAATTCTTCCAAACTAGCAAGAATGATATAAAAGGCCTTCCATCACACCTCCAAAATAAAACCTAAATCACATCTCTAGAGAAGTTATTGCTAGAAAGGTTCAGCAATATTACTTTCTGCTTAAACACTTCCTGTTTTCAGTCATGTGACCAGCCTCTGCCTGCATTAATAGGCTCCTCTTCTCAACTGTCAATTTTTTCCCAAGATACTTCCTGATTTCCCCAGCATTAAGTCTCAACTGAGCATGCTTCTCCCCCAGGGGCAGAAGGGCCGGGCAGAGGTCAGGTGATGTCAATCAACCTACTGAAACCAGGACGTTCACGCCAATGTAATTTCTTACAGGCTCCAGCCAGAAATGTTATTTTAGGCTCATTTTAAAGGAAATACTGCAGGCTTTCATTCAACCCTAACTTGTTTTGAGACCACAGTTGCCCTTTAATAAAAGGTGCACACCGAAGGACGGGATTAGAAGGGAAAAATAGCAGCGCTGTGCTGGCCAGGCCAGGATTCAGGTATGAAAACTTGTTTGATAATTAATAACAGTGATCACAGTCACTGTGTGGGCAAACCTGATACCAGTCACTGTGGGCAAACCTGATACCAGTTACTGTGGGCAAACTTGATACCAGTTACTGTTGGCAAACTTGATACCAATCACGGTGGGCAAACTTAATGCCAGTCACTGTGGGCAAACTTGATGCCAGTCACTGTGGGCAAACTTGCTAATGCCAGTCACTGTGGGCAAACTTGCTAATGCCAGTCACTGTGGGCAAACTTGCTAATGCCAGTCACTGGGCAAACTTGATACCATTTACTGTGGGCAAACTTGATGCCAGTCACTGTGGACAAACTTGCTAATGCCAGTCACTGTGGGCAAACTTGATACCAGTCACTGTGGGCAAAGCAAACTTGATACAAGTCACTGTGGGCAAAGCAAACTTGATACCAGTCACTGTGGGCAAACTTGATACCAGTCACTGTGGGAAATCCACCCTCTTTCAATGACAAAACCATACCCCTTCTGGTGGCAGCATTTGGAATGTTGTTTCAGGTGCCAAAAAGTTTAGAGATGGCCCTGCATCAAAGCACAAGGTATCTGGACTGAGGCCTGGGACACCCAAGAGTTAGACAGAGCACCTGAACCAAACCGAGGCAGCAGATAACAAATGGCATAAAAGCTAGAACCAAGGATTTAGCAGGTCAGACAGATCCAAGGTCAGAATCAGGCAGAGGTCAGTTCAGGCTGCAAATGATCGTAGTCAAATAACAGGCAGGATAGTCAATAACAGAAATCAGGCAAGAAACACACCACTTAGCAGAATTGGGGAACACCATATTGGGCACTGGAAGTGGAAAAGGCAGGAAGATTTAAACCAGAGGCAGCCAATAACAAGGCAAGAGCAGAGGGAAGGAAAGGTGATTGGCCAACCAGAGCCCCTTCCCCCCACTATGCTGTAATGAGCTGTATCAGCTTGGAGTGGAGAAAAGGAGGACCCAGCACATCCCCAAGAAGCGAGCAGTAAAGTTAAGACTGTACACGCTCTCAAGCTGTGCGCGCCCATGAAATGAGCGCACTCAGAAATGCAAGGACATGGTGAAAGGAAGGCTATGCCACTTAGAGGAGAGCTAAAGCTAAAATATTAATGAAGCTGAGTGTATTTTATAATTCCTAATTCTAACTATTAATTATCATTGTGGAGGAGTCATCTGGAAGGGTCCTAAAGATCCCAGTGCACTAAATGCATGCACCCGCATTTATACATTTGGGGAGATTTAATATAAAACATCGGTGGTACTTACCTTTGCATGATCCCGTGATACAATACCAGACCTTAACAAGATTACGTCTGGTCTTGCATCACAGGATGGCATAAGGGAAGACGCCCCGGGTGACCCATACACAGCCCTGTGGTATATGAGGTAGCGCAAAACTTAACGAAGCGGGTTTTGTATTACCATTTCCAAAAACATGGTGCTGTGCTCTAAAATCCATGTAAAACACATGTTAACCCCATATTACTTTGGGTTAACATGGGTTTTACATGGATTTCCAGCATATTGAATTTCTCTGATTGTGTTTTTGTTGTGCAAATGTAGTTGTCTGGGTTTCCTGCTGTGAGGCCTTCTCATATTTTAATGAATAGAAAAGGAAATGTAGGACGATCTGCACCAAAAATGGTCAACACGTGTGTTGTGAAAATGGAGTGTACCAGAGTGCATACAGTGGTATCTATTTAATTGGTAAAATGGATGTTCTCTTTTTAAAAAAAGGACAAAACCACGTGGGTGTAATAGAACCAAAGTTGCCAGATATTCCCTGCGCCCAAACAGGAGAGGACATGAAGTTTTGAAGCAGGAGGCATGGTGGGGCTTGAGATGGGGCCGGCCCGGAGAGTGGGCAAAGTTAGGGGTTTTCCGGGACGTGGCGTGGGCATTCCGGGGATGGAATTTCAGCCATGAGTATAACCGTGTTTGCATCACCAAGTGACTAAGTGTCTGCATGGCTAAGAGTGTGTCTGCTTGGCTAAGAGTGTCTGCGTGTCTGAGAGTGTCTGCATGGCTAAGATTGTCTGCGTGGCTGAGAGTGTTTGCGTGTCTGAGAGTGTCTGCATGGCTAAGAGTGTCTGCGTGTCTGAGAGTGTCTGCATGGCTAAGATTGTCTGCGTGGCTGAGAGTGTTTGCGTGACTGAGAGTGTCTGATTGAGAGAGAATGTAAGGACCGGATTGACCTGTTTCTTTTTTTTTTAAATGCAGTGCTACACGTACTTCTGTCTGAAAACAGACCTGTTTTAATTATACAGATAGAGAGACTGTCTGTTGTGGTCCATGTGTAGTGTGAACTAGCCCTAAGTATGCTAATAAAATATAAAGGGCCCCATGTCCATTATTGCCTAGGGCCCCATTTTACCCAAAACTGGCCCTGGCGGTGCTGGACACGTCTTGGAACTTTCTTCTTGATCTTTCAGTACACGCTTGTTCTTCTTATCATTTCCCATGGTCGCAACTTCTGTGCTGTTTATAGTTGGAGAGAAGGATATAGTTATTTTAAAAAGTTTTTAAAAGTTTAAACTCAGACAGTTTACATACCCTTTAAATGCAATGCAGCTCTGATTATTACATTAATTCATTAACATCAGAATTTCTCAATTATGTTGCTTTAAAGCTGAGGCCACACTGTAGCAAGTATAAGTGCTCTGTAAAGGGACGCTCAAGCGTTTCCTGTGCGCTAGTGCGCGTTGCAATTGGAGAGCATGCAATTATCAGATCGCAGTGCACCTATTGTGGCCACAACAATTGGGCCCCACTAGTGTGCTCTTTTTTTATACGCGATCGGATCACAATCGGAGCGCGTGTTAAAATGGGTTGGTGTGGCAGAAGAATTTGCAGGATTTTGCACTCAATCAGTTTAGGCAAAGTTTACATAAGGAAAACACCCAGTAAATAGGGAATATTATGCATTGTTTTTTTCAGCACACTGTATTCTTTAACAAGACAACAGAATTTTGTAACTTCTCTGGAGATTTTGTTTTTATTAGTAGAAAATGTAAGCTTCCACAGAAAAATCTTTTTGTTTCTAAAAGCTGGGGCTCTTCTTAATATATCACTTTCTAGGTTTTTTCACCAGATTGAAATTTATAATCACTGACAGTTCATGTAGAATAACCAAATTATCTAAAATGATCTGCATAAGGGCATGCACAAACGCCAAACAACGCACCGGAATCCCGGAAATGCGATCATGTGCACGCTTAAGTGCGCTGTAGTGTGGCTTCAGCCTAAGTGAGGGATTTTTAGAAACGACATACCTCAAGTTGCTCACGTTATAAGTTAGGTAAGTTTTGTGATGTTCCCCCAAAAAAATAAAAAATCAGACACAAAATTAAAGGTGAATTTCACACAAAAACTGTAGCAAACATTTTCAAACAAAAAACAAATCTGAAACCCGAACCTCCCCTGAATAAAACAGTATGCCATATGCATGGGTTTAGACCAACAACCAACTAACTCCAAGCATACTTCTATGCACTTATATATAATTGCACTTACATGCATAAGTTCGAGTAAGGAAGTTACCCTGTGTTCCATGGCTTTGATCCGGTGTGCTGCTGGGAGATGTGGATGTCGCCAGCGGCGTAATGACTTCATGATGTCAGGAACGATGCAAAGATTTCAAATCCAGTGTCCACCTTCCTGTCTCTCTTCTTTTGCCATGTTTACTAGCCACTTACCTTCTTCCAGTCCAGTATCCAGCTACTCTGCTCCAGCAACCAGCCACTTACCTGTTCCAGTTTCCTGCCATCTATCAGATCCACCGCTCGCAGTACCTGTATCTTGAAACCTGTTCCAGCATCCTACTCCGGTCTCCATTCGGAATCCCTCCCAGACTTTTTCCTTGCCTCTGCTTTTACTTGGACTTTAACCTCTTCCTGAAAGCGTACCTAGTAAGTACCCCAGCCCCTTCAGGGCCAATTTATTACAGTACGGTCAGGCCATGGCGAAAGGAATAGGAGGCTATGTCAGAAATTAGGAAGACACTTCAGGCCTTATCAAGCTATATGGTTAAACACCAGAAAAACCGGTTAGCCCAGTTCATGGACTCCTTGGCTGCCTGCCTGCCTTGCCGTCTGTAGCTCCCTTACCAACTGTACACACTCCTCCTGCAGCTCCCTCTTCTCCCAGAAAGTCTCCTATACCTCCACCACCAGGTTATGATAGGGAAACTCACAACTGCTGCGGTATTTGAATCAACCTACCACTAGAGATGGGCGAAACTGCTAAAATCCATTCCGCCTGCGGATTCGCAGATTTTAAAAAAAATTCTAAAATTTGCGGAAAACCCAAACCCAAGTAAATTGGAAAAATAAATCTACTCAGATCCGCCTAAATATAAAAATAGCAATGGCAACTTACTGTACATGGCTCTGGGACTTGGGAAATTGTCTGGGGAACACGTACATATATCCAGAACTTTGAAAAAACAACTTTACTCACAATCGCACTGTTTTTCGAGCTTGGTATACTTGCAGGGTTATTCAGTAAATGTTCTTATCATTTAAAATGGTGCTAATTTTGCACCAACCAATCAGATGTTAGCTTTCAAATGTTAAAAAAGATCTGATTGGTTGGGGCAAAATTAGCACCATTTTAAACGATAAGAACTTTTATTGAATAACCCTGTTGGTATACTAACCAATCAGATTCTTTCTGAAAGAATGTAATTGTAACCAATTCTAAATGGAAAAGAATCTGATTGGTATACTAACCAATTAGACTCTTTCTGAAATAAGCTGATTGAAACCAATTCTGATTGGAAAATAATCTAATTGGTTAGTATAGCAATCAGATACTTCCTGAAAGAATCTGATTGTATCTAATCAGAATTGATTACAATCAGATTCTTTTAGAAATAATCTTATTGTTATGCTTTCTGGAAGAATCTGATTGTAACCAATTCTCATTGGAAAATAACCTGATTGTTATACCAATAAAATTCTTTCTATAAAAAAAAGCTGATTGTAACCAATTAGAATTAGTTAGATTCTTTCAGAAAATATCTGATTGGTATAGTAACTATAAAAAAAATGATTTACAGAAAGTAACTTGTTTAATTTTTATAAAATTTTCAAAAATTCCTTGAAATTTTCTTTGAATTTTCGAATGCGTCTCGAAAAAAACTGCAAAGCAGAATTCCCGCAGAATCCGTGAATCACGGAAATCCATCATGGAACTGGGTTCCGTGATACACTCCATCTCTATTCTTGATCTATTTATTGTAACATTGTTTAGAGTGTTATAGTTCAGTAGAAACACCACAGTGAAATGCAACTGTTGTGCAGTTGCATTTCACTAACATACGGAATACATTGAATACACCCATCTCATCACTGACTGGGGAGATAGACAGTACCAGGAGTTTGGAAAGTGACTTTAATGGGACATGTATGAACAAGGAAGTACTTAACCCCTCACAAACTGCTTTCCCCCTAGTGGTTAATTTATCTGGTATGGACTTCTCCCAAGAACAATTGAATATAATACAAAAAGGTCTGGGGTTTGTGCCAACTCATAAAACAACTAACTTCACATTTAAAACTGAATGGTTTAAATTTATAAGAAGTTTAAAATTAAAGGTGTTTTTTGGGGAGAAAGGTGACACCACCAGATCAGAGGGTCCTATTGATTACACCAAATTAAAGAAAAAATCACAGTTCAATCCCATAGTGCCAAACAAAGCCCTAGATGTGTTTGATAATGTGGTGAGCAAACAAGTTCAACTGCTACCATGGCAAAAAACATACTATAGATCAAATAATCTGACACACAAGGAATATTTGGCACTAAGGCAGATTAAAGAACTTAAAGAAATTGTGGTCAAAAAGGCGGATAAGGGTGGAGCAACGGTAATCATGTCTAAACAGATGTATGTGAAAGAGGTCTTAAGGCAACTCAATAATGAAGATCACTATGAGAAACTTTATTCAGACCCTACATTGAAATTTAAAAAGGAAGTTGAAATTTTGGTAAACGATGCGGCACAGACAGGCTTGATTAATGAACATGTTAAAAATTATCTTATTAATGAGTTCCCCAGGACACCGATACTATACGTCCTCCCTAAAATACACAAATCATTGGTGGACCCACCTGGGAGACCGATAGTATCTGGCGTCGAATCCCTCCTTCAACCATTGGGTATATTTGTAGATGCATACTTAAACCCTATTATGCAGAAATTACCCAATTGCTTGAAAGACACCACCGACTTTCTGAACAGATTAAAGATGGTGAAAAATTTAAGAGATAAAGTGTACCTATGCAGTTTGGACGTAGAATCCTTGTATACCTCGATCCCACATGATGAGGGTATAGAAATAATGGAGGAAGCAATGTTAGATTATGGATACCCCTCGCACATGGTATTCTTCATTGGAGAATTACTGACCCTATGTCTGAAGAAAAATTTCTTTAGATTTGAAAAACAATTTTATATACAAAGGCAAGGCACCAGTATGGGTGCTAATTTTGCTCCAGCCTATGCCAACATATTCATGGCAGCCTTTGAGAATAAATGGCTTTTGCAGAACAATGAAGTTAAACCATATCTACATAACTATATGCGTTATGTGGACGACATTTTCTTTATGTGGGAGGGATCAGAGAACCAATTGAGAACCATGTGTAAGGAGTTGAATACCAGACATACTACTCTTAAATTTACTCTCACCTTCAACCAAACTAACCTAAATTTCTTAGATGTTATGGTGTCCATAAATGATGGGCAACTGACAACTGACTTATACGTAAAGCCTACAGACCGCAACAATCTTTTACATGCAGAGAGCTTTCATCCTAAAGGCTGTATACGGGGTCTGCCATATAGCCAAATGCTAAGAATTAGACGTATAGTCAGTGATGAAAAGAAATGTAAAGATCGTATGACAGAAATGGTGATAAAATTTGAAGAGAGAGGGTATAACAGGAAGGAACTTACAGAGGCAGCATCCAAAGCCTTAAAAATATCAAGAGAAACACTGTTACAGGAAGGTCCAAAGAAAGAGACTAAGAAAGGGATACCGTTTGTGAGTACCTATAGTACCATGTCAGGGAGAATCAAACAAATTGTGAATAACAACTGGCCTATTTTAGCTTCAGATCCCACAGTGGGACACTTATTTAAAGAGAAGCCGTTACATGCATACAAGAAATCCTCAAATATAGGGGACCAACTTACTCATTCAGACATGTTACCAAAGAGCATTGAACAAAAACTGTTCTTTGGAGAACCAAAAAATGGCACGTATCCATGCAGATCGTGCCAAATGTGCAGTGCGATCATCCCAGGAGATAACATCTATCACCCCACAAAGGGGACGGTTATAAAGATTAAAGCCTTTGCTACATGTTTGACCCAGGGGGTCATCTATTTGTTAAAATGTCCCTGTGGCTCAGGATATGTGGGACAAACCAAGAGAGAAGTGCGCATAAGACTAGGCGAACATAAAAGAGATATAAAACAGTTCAAACCTGGTGAATCTAAACATGATACCCCAGTGGCAAGGCATTTCTATGAGTATAAACATAATGTAACGCAATTACGGTGGCAAGTACTGGAGATAGTTAATAAGCCTAACAGAGGGGGAAATTTCCTACGATTATTATTACAAAGAGAACATTGGTGGATACACCATTTACAAACTTTGACACCAAAAGGTCTGAATGAAGATTTCAATCTAATGTGTTACTTATAACCGGTGTGTAATAAGAATCAGTTGTATTTGCTTTGAGGGCATCACCAATGTGAGATCTATATGTTACTTGTTTTATGAATAACTGTACAATGCAACATTGTTATTTATATAGTAGTTGGGTCCTGCGAAACACATTCCACTAGCAACATTGTTTATGTTTTTAGGAACGCTTACACCATCTAGTGGATGTTTGTTAGAATTGAACTTGGGACTTACACAAGGAACCATCATCCTCTGTTTGCTACATGAAAGAAGAATACTCAAGATTGTATGATCATACACTTAAATATATTCACTATTATTGATTATAATTGTATAACTTTTATCCTTTAGCACGTTTTAAACTTTTTATAAGCGTATACGATATGGTGGTTTTTTGGTTAGGACAGCACTTTATTTATATATGGTCTTAATGTAATAATATATAGTAAGACACAAGGGCACTTTACTATGTAAGTTTGTATTATATTTATATTATCTCTAAGCACTTAGCACTTTAAACTCTGCACAGATCATGAGAATCTAGATTGTGTTTTTGATGTTCATCATCTAATTTAAAATTTTTAACATTTCACTTTGCTCCTTGACCCCTTTGAGGAGGCGGAGTTAACCAATTGTGTTTGTGAAGTCACTTCCTATATATACCTGCACTCTGTAGTCACTTGTTACACCTGAGGAAGGGGGTTGGACCCCCCGAAACGTTGTGTGTATTTTGGCATTCATTGTTTTTCAGCACTAATAAATGAGTATTGTTTAAATACTATATGGAGTGTGCCTTCCTATGAACTATACGATATCTAACTGTTGTGCAGAGCTTGAATCAATCTTCCCCCTTAAATTTCCAACCAACAATAGATCAATAGCAGATCCATTGGATCATTCTATAATTAAAGTTATCAATCTGTATTTCAATACTCACCCCCCCATTAACTCACAGCTGTCACCAGGGATTCCGTTAGAGAGGGATCACTATTGGTAAATGTGTTAGAGAGGGATCACTAGTGTCTGCATGGCTAAGATTGTCTGCGTGGCTGAGAGTGTTTGCGTGACTGAGAGTGTCTGATTGAGAGAGAATGTAAGGACCGGATTGACCTGTTTCTTTTTTTTTTAAATGCAGTGCTACACGTACTTCTGTCTGAAAACAGACCTGTTTTAATTATACAGATAGAGAGACTGTCTGTTGTGGTCCATGTGTAGTGTGAACTAGCCCTAAGTATGCTAATAAAATATAAAGGGCCCCATGTCCATTATTGCCTAGGGCCCCATTTTACCCAAAACTGGCCCTGGCGGTGCTGGACACGTCTTGGAACTTTCTTCTTGATCTTTCAGTACACGCTTGTTCTTCTTATCATTTCCCATGGTCGCAACTTCTGTGCTGTTTATAGTTGGAGAGAAGGATATAGTTATTTTAAAAAGTTTTTAAAAGTTTAAACTCAGACAGTTTACATACCCTTTAAATGCAATGCAGCTCTGATTATTACATTAATTCATTAACATCAGAATTTCTCAATTATGTTGCTTTAAAGCTGAGGCCACACTGTAGCAAGTATAAGTGCTCTGTAAAGGGACGCTCAAGCGTTTCCTGTGCGCTAGTGCGCGTTGCAATTGGAGAGCATGCAATTATCAGATCGCAGTGCACCTATTGTGGCCACAACAATTGGGCCCCACTAGTGTGCTCTTTTTTTATACGCGATCGGATCACAATCGGAGCGCGTGTTAAAATGGGTTGGTGTGGCAGAAGAATTTGCAGGATTTTGCACTCAATCAGTTTAGGCAAAGTTTACATAAGGAAAACACCCAGTAAATAGGGAATATTATGCATTGTTTTTTTCAGCACACTGTATTCTTTAACAAGATAACAGAATTTTGTAACTTCTCTGGAGATTTTGTTTTTATTAGTAGAAAATGTAAGCTTCCACAGAAAAATCTTATTGTTTCTAAAAGCTGGGGCTCTTCTTAATATATCACTTTCTAGGTTTTTTCACCAGATTGAAATTTATAATCACTGACAGTTCATGTAGAATAACCAAATTATCTAAAATGATCTGCATAAGGGCATGCTCAAACGCCAAACAACGCACCGGAATCCCGGAAATGCGATCATGTGCACGCTTAAGTGCGCTGTAGTGTGGCTTCAGCCTAAGTGAGGGATTTTTAGAAACGACATACCTCAAGTTGCTCACGTTATAAGTTAGGTAAGTTTTGTGATGTTCCCCCAAAAAAATAAAAAATCAGACACAAAATTAAAGGTGAATTTCACACAAAAACTGTAGCAAACATTTTCAAACAAAAAACAAATCTGAAACCCGAACCTCCCCTGAATAAAACAGTATGCCATATGCATGGGTTTAGACCAACAACCAACTAACTCCAAACATACTTCTATGCACTTATATATAATTGCACTTACATGCATAAGTTCGAGTAAGGA
The DNA here is from genome assembly GCA_019447015.1 of Hymenochirus boettgeri. Taxonomy (NCBI): domain Eukaryota; kingdom Metazoa; phylum Chordata; class Amphibia; order Anura; family Pipidae; genus Hymenochirus; species Hymenochirus boettgeri. Next base: position 48,722,402 of record CM033476.1, read on the forward strand.
AGTTACCCTGTGTTCCATGGCTTTGATTCGGTGTGCTGCTGGGAAATGTGGATGTCGCCAGCGGCGTAATGACTTCATGATGTCAGGAACGATGCAAAGATTTCAAATCCAGTGTCCACCTTCCTGTCTGTCTTCTTTTGCCATGATTACTAGCCACTTACCTTCTTCCAGTCCAGTATCCAGCTACTCTGCTCCAGCAACCAGCCACTTACCTGTTCCAGTTTCCTGCCATCTATCAGATCCACCGCTCGCAGTACCTGTATCTTGAAACCTGTTCCAGCATCCTACTCCGGTCTCCATTCGGAATCCCTCCCAGACTTTTTCCTTGCCTCTGCTTTTACTTGGACTTTAACCTCTTCCTGAAAGCGTACCTAGTAAGTACCCCAGCCCCTTCAGGGCCAATTTATTACAGTACGGTCAGGCCATGGCGAAAGGAATAGGAGGCTATGTCAGAAATTAGGAAGACACTTCAGGCCTTATCAAGCTATATGGTTAAACACCAGAAAAACCGGTTAGCCCAGTTCATGGACTCCTTGGCTGCCTGCCTGCCTTGCCGTCTGTAGCTCCCTTACCAACTGTACACACTCCTCCTGCAGCTCCCTCTTCTCCCAGAAAGTCTCCTATACCTCCACCACCAGGTTATGATAGGGAAACTCACAACTGCTGCGGTATTTGAATCAACCTACCACTAGAGATGGGCGAAACTGCTAAAATCCATTCCGCCTGCGGATTCGCAGATTTTAAAAAAAATTCTAAAATTTGCGGAAAACCCAAACCCAAGTAAATTGGAAAAATAAATCTACTCAGATCCGCCTAAATATAAAAATAGCAATGGCAACTTACTGTACATGGCTCTGGGACTTGGGAAATTGTCTGGGGAACACGTACATATATCCAGAACTTTGAAAAAACAACTTTACTCACAATCGCACTGTTTTTCGAGCTTGGTATACTTGCAGGGTTATTCAGTAAATGTTCTTATCGTTTAAAATGGTGCTAATTTTGCACCAACCAATCAGATGTTAGCTTTCAAATGTTAAAAAAGATCTGATTGGTTGGGGCAAAATTAGCACCATTTTAAACGATAAGAACTTTTATTGAATAACCCTGTTGGTATACTAACCAATCAGATTCTTTCTGAAAGAATGTAATTGTAACCAATTCTAAATGGAAAAGAATCTGATTGGTATACTAACCAATTAGACTCTTTCTGAAATAAGCTGATTGAAACCAATTCTGATTGGAAAATAATCTAATTGGTTAGTATAGCAATCAGATACTTCCTGAAAGAATCTGATTGTATCTAATCAGAATTGGTTACAATCAGATTCTTTTAGAAATAATCTTATTGTTATGCTTTCTGGAAGAATCTGATTGTAACCAATTCTCATTGGAAAATAACCTGATTGTTATACCAATAAAATTCTTTCTATAAAAAAAAAGCTGATTGTAACCAATTAGAATTAGTTAGATTCTTTCAGAAAATATCTGATTGGTATAGTAACTATAAAAAAAATGATTTACAGAAAGTAACTTGTTTAATTTTTATAAAATTTTCAAAAATTCCTTGAAATTTTCTTTGAATTTTCGAATGCGTCTCGAAAAAAACTGCAAAGCAGAATTCCCGCAGAATCCGTGAATCACGGAAATCCGTCATGGAACTGGGTTCCGCGATACACTCCATCTCTATTCTTGATCTATTTATTGTAACATTGTTTAGAGTGTTATAGTTCAGTAGAAACACCACAGTGAAATGCAACTGTTGTGCAGAGCTTGAATCAATCTTCCCCCTTAAATTTCCAACCAATAATAGATCAATAGCAGATCCATTGGATCATTCTATAATTAAAGTTATCAATCTGTATTTCAATACTCACCCCCCCATTAACTCACAGCTGTCACCAGGGATTCCGTTAGAGAGGGATCACTATTGGTAAATGTGTTAGAGAGGGATCACTATTGGTAAATGTGTTATAGGGGATCCACATTGGTAAATGTGTTAGAGAGGGATCACTATTGGTAAATGTGTTACAGAGGGATCACTATTGGTCAATGTGTTAGAGAGGGATCACTATTGGTAAATGTGTTACAGATGGATCACTATTGGTAAATATTTTAGAGAGGGGTTACTATTGGTAAATCTGAGGTCCTATAAATAACCCAGACTATCCTGTCATGTTTCAATCTTACTACATTCTATCAGTTCAGGACACAGGTTTATCGCTTCTATGGAGTCTATTGCTTTAATAATGTAATAAACCATTAACAAACTCACTTTATTGTCTCAGAGAAATGGGCATGGAGATGTTTTCCTTTCAGTCCCCCTATCATATATAGCAGGGATAAGCAACCAGTAGATCTCCAGATGTTTGAAAACTACAACTCCCAGCATTCCTCTACAAGCACTCTGTAGTTAGGGAATTCTGGGAGTTGTAGTTTCCAAACATGTGGAGATCTACTGGTTGCCTATCCCTGATCTATAGATATCCCTTTCTATCCAGCAAACAGCAGCTCTCCTTTTTGTCTATTGAGAGGGGGAGAGGTGGAGTTATGTGAGTGAGAAGAATGTTTTTACTAAGACTGTCACATGTTTTACAAAGGAAGTGACATATAAGTCTTGCAACTTCCTACTAATACTTCCTACTTCCTTCTAACACTCAGAAAATGTTTTGATTGGCTAACACTGCTGTCAGTAATATTAAGCACACCATTGGATACAACACTAAAAGGGAAGTAATAAATATGTTCCTTTGTAAGCTTCCATTTCCTCCCAGTAAAACTTCCTGGGGTGTGGCTTAACAGTCCATTTTGAAGATACCATTACAAAACAGGAGTGGGGACTATGCAAGTACTTTTATTTATTTATATATTTTGCCTTATTTACATTTCTATATACTTTAATGTCATTACTACATATTTGTTAATATTGCTATAATTATTTATTTAGTGCTTAAACAACACATAAACACTGTCCCTATGTATATCACTTTTACCCACCCCCACCAATATAGTACCTCCGAAAACCCCAATGTATTCCCCATGAATATCTGTTGTATTCAATTAGATCAACTGGACTTGAAGTTTAGTTCTTGAAGACGTTTCGCTAGTCATCCGCTCAATCCAGAATGACAAGAATGTACAAGAATCTGTGGCAATTATGTAGTCTGGAAAATCCCAATTAGCATATCACAGCCAAGTGTTAAGGGCGTGATTGAATAGTGGCTAAGAGGTGTTATAGGAATGCCCAGAGTAAGATGTCAAAACAGCATTGTACATGGCAGACAGATGGTGTCGAACCCCCCCACCTCTATTTAGGCTTGGTTTCTTTATTTTCACATAAATGGCCTCCTTAATGCCTCTCTTGAACCAGTCACGTTCCTTTGCCAATATGTTAACATTACAATCTTCAAAGGTATGTCCTTTATCCTTAAGATGCAGGTACATGGCTGAGTCCTGACCCGAGGAATTGGCTCTTCTGTGCTGGGCCATACGTTGATGCAGTTGCTGTTTGGTCTCCCCCACATACAAATCAGAGCATTCTTCACTGCACTGCGTATATAATGTCGCCAAAGAAAAGAACACGAATACCAACAGTGAAGGGGAAAAGCAAGACAACTTCTTAATTTCTCGGAGACCCCTGCTACATATGGGATGACCATGTTCTTCCTCCTGTCTTGCTTTTCCCCTTCACTGTTGGTATTCGTGTTCTTTTCTTTCCTTCTACTTCTTTTGACAAAGGTCCAGTCTGGATATCCACAAGTTTTAAGGGCTCCTCTGAGATGTTTACTTTCTTTAGCCTTCGCCTCTGTGCTAGTGGGGATGTTCTCAGCTCTGTGTTGCAGGGTTCTGATGACACCCAGCTTGTGATCTAAAGGGTGGTGGGAGTCAAACATCAAATACTGATCTGTGTGTGTTAGTTTTCTGTAAACCTCTACTTCCAGTTTACCATTTTCCTTAACTTCTACCAAGCAGTCCAAGAAAGCCAGTTTGTTGTTTTTTACCTCTTCCCTTGTAAATTTGATGTTTTGGTCTACCGCATTTATATGTTCTGTGAAAGCTTGTACTTCCTTCTGGTGAATTTTAACCCAGGTGTCATCCATATATCTGAACCAGTGGCTGGGTGCTATGCCCTTAAAGGTATTAAGCACCTGTTTTTCTACCTCCTCCATGTAAAGGTTGGCCACAATGGGTGAAACTGGAGATCCCATAGCACATCCGTGTTTTTGCTTATAAAACTTATCTCTGTATTTGAAATAGGTGGTATTCAGGCACAAGTCCAGTAAGGAACACACCTGTTCTGGGTTGAGATCAGTTCTGCTGGTAAGAGTGCTGTCTTGGCCTAGCCATTTTCTCACCATGTCAACAGCCTCCTTGGTGGGTATACAGGTAAAGAGAGATGTCACATCATAGAACACCACTTCTGCACTAAGTACTATATCTTCAATCTTGTTGGTGAAATCCTGAGAGTTCTGGATGTGATGCTTAGAACTTCCCACCAATGGTCCTAAGATGTTGGCTAGGTATTTTGCGACCTTGCATGTTACAGAGTTGATGCTGCTGACTATAGGTCTTAGTGGTGCCCCTTCCTTATGTATCTTTGGAAGGCGATGATACATCAATAGCTTTATCCTTTTGAAGCTGTTGTAGTAAGTCTATGACCCTTTTCTTGTAATGGCTGGTGGGATCCCTTGTTGAAGCCTCATATGTGTTGTCATTGGCCAGGAGCATGGTCACCTTATCATGGTAGTCTGAGGTGTTGCATCACTGTGCATCTTCCCTTGTCTGCCAGTAGAATGGTGATACTGGAATCTTTCTTGAGGGATGTTAAGGCTCTTCTTTCCTGTGTGGTCAGGTTAGACACAGAGAAAAATGAGAACCTTCACAAGCATATTCCTCCTAAGATGTTGGCTAGGTATTTTGCGACCTTGCATGTTACAGAGTTGATGCTGCTGACTATAGGTCTTAGTGGTGCCCCTTCCTTATGTATCTTTGGAAGGCGATGATACATCAATAGCTTTATCCTTTTGAAGCTGTTGTAGTAAGTCTATGACCCTTTTCTTGTAATGGCTGGTGGGATCCCTTGTTGAAGCCTCATATGTGTTGTCATTGGCCAGGAGCATGGTCACCTTATCATGGTAGTCTGAGGTGTTGCATCACTGTGCATCTTCCCTTGTCTGCCAGTAGAATGGTGATACTGGAATCTTTCTTGAGGGATGTTAAGGCTCTTCTTTCCTGTGTGGTCAGGTTAGACACAGAGAAAAATGAGAACCTTCACAAGCATATTCCCCATGAAATTATAAATTTATTTATATAAGGGATATATATATATATATATATATATATATATATATATATATAGTGATAAAATTAGAGTCGCACACCAAACAGTAATGCAGATATAAGGCTTTTATTTCATATAAATATAACGTCTGCCCACACACCAGCGACGTTTCGAGAGACACAGCTCTCTTTCTCAAGATATGGGCAGTACTAATACAACATGTTATTCATCAACATTTTTTACCCCATCCCTCAGGAAAGGCCATCACATCAAAGAAAGACATGCCATATAATTCCAGCAGAGGAGCAGTCAATTGGACGGAGGCCTAAAAGGGTCAGATGTATTACAGTGTGAAACATAATTTACCAAAACAAAAAGTTTTGCAAAAACAAAAATAAATCATAATCCCTATTTAAACCCCTAGGCAAATACTGATTCTGTGTGTTAGTTTTCTGTAAACCTCTACTTCCAGTTTACCATTTTCCTTAACTTCTACCAAGCAGTCCAAGAAAGCCAGTTTGTGTGTTTTTTACCTCTTCCCTTGTAAATTTGATGTTTTGGTCTACCGATTTATATGTTCTGTGAAAGCTTGTACTTCCTTCTGGTGAATTAACCCAGGTGTCATCCATATATCTGAACCAGTGGCTGGGTGCTATGCCCTTAAAGGTATTAAGCACCTGTTTTTCTACCTCCTCCATGTAAAGGTTGGCCACAATGGGTGAAACTGGAGATCCCATAGCACATCCGTGTTTTGCTTATAAAAACTATCTCTGTATTTGAAATAGGTGGTATTCAGGCACAAGTCCAGTAAGGAACACACCTGTTCTGGGTTGAGATCAGTTCTGCTGGTAAGAGTGCTGTCTTGGCCTAGCCATTTCTCACCATGTCAACAGCCTCCTTGGTGGGTATACAGTGTAAGAGAGATGTCACATCATAGAACACCACTTCTGCACTAAGTACTATATCTTCAATCTTGTTGGTGAAATCCTGAGAGTTCTGAATGTGATGCTTAGAACTTCCCACCAATGGTCCTAAGAGTTGGCTAGGTATTTTGCGACCTTGCATGTTACAGAGTTGATGCTGCTGACTATAGGTCTTAGTGGTGCCCCTTCCTTATGTATCTTTGGAAGGCGATGATACATCAATAGCTTTATCCTTTTGAAGCTGTTGTAGTAAGTCTATGACCCTTTTCTTGTAATGGCTGGTGGGATCCCTTGTTGAAGCCTCATATGTGTTGTCATTGGCAGGAGCATGGTCACCTTATCATGGTAGTCTGAGGTGTTGCATCACTGTGCATCTTCCCTTGTCTGCCAGTAGATGGTGAACTGGAATCTTTCTGAGGGATGTTAAGGCTCTTCTTTCTGTGTGGTCAGGTTAGACACAGAGAAAAATGAGAACCTTCACAAGCATATTCCCCATGAAATTATAAATTATTTATATAAGGGATATATATTATAATATATATATATATATATATATATATTATATATAGTGATAAAATTAGAGTCGCACACCAAACAATGCAGATATAAGGCTTTTATTTCAATAAAATAACGTCTGCCCACACACCAGCGACGGTTTCGAGAGACACAGCTCTCTTTCTCAAGATATGGGCAGTACTAATACAATGTATCATCAACATTTTTTACCCCATCCCTCAGGAAAGGCCATCACATCAAAGAAAAGACATGCCATATAATTCAGCAGAGGAGCAGTCAATTGGACGGAGGCCTAAAAGGGTCAGATGTATTACAGTGTGAAACATAATTTACCAAAACAAAAGTTTTGCAAAAACAAAAATAATCATAATCCTATTTAAACCCGAGTGCATACGCTAATGTCTGAAGCTTATTCACCCACCATACCTCCTTTTTCTTAAGTCTCAATTCCCTGTCACCTTGGGCCCAATTTATAAAAGATCGTTATCGAAAAAATACCGACCGTTATTTTCCGATAACCACCGGCATTTTCCGATAACGACCGCTAATTTCTGATAACGACCGCTATTTTCTGATAACGACTGCTATTTTCCGGTCGTTATTTTACGATAGCGATTGTTATTTTTTTGATAACGATCTTTTATAAATATGGCCCCTTGTCCCATAACCAGTATTACCTCCAATACCATAAATTTTAGGTCATCTGCCGAATGACCCAACTCAACAAAGTGGCAGGGAACTGGCAAGGAAACTTGTTTGTGATTAATTGAAGATTTGTGCTGAGAAATTCTGGCCTTTATTTTCTGTGTAGTCTCTCCTATGTATAGGAGATTACACAGGCACCACAAGACATAAATTGCATATCGAGAATTACAAGTGAAAGATCCCCTCAATTGAAATTGTGTTCCAGTTTTTGGATGCGTAAAGGTGGTGCCACTTATGACTGACCGACATTGTACACAATTATGACAGGGCATCATCCTCTTCCTAAGACCTTTAAGCCACATTTTATCTGTAGCCTCCTCTACCCCTACTTGCTTCATAGTGGTATTCCAAAGCATAGTGCCTATAGTTTTTCCCTATCTATAAGATAATAGCGGTGGATTATTAAATTCAGAAATGCTAGGGTATGAGGCTTTAAGTATATTCCAATGACGCATAATGATCTGTTTAACCTGTGCACTCTGTTGATTATAATCTGTACCAAGAGCTAGTCTACCACCTTAACAGTTCTCAACTTCAGCTTTCCTGTCTGGTCTAACCCTCTGTTCTAGCTTACTTTTGGCTCTCTCCAGTACATGGATTAGGATATCCCAGGTCCATAAATTTATCACACATGTTAGTGATCTGTTGACCCCTACGTATCCTATTACTAACCAGTCTGTCTACTCTACAGAGTTGGCTGAAAGGAATGGACTTCTTAATATGAGGAGGGTGTTGGCTAGTATAATGGAGAATTTGATACGATCAGTGGCTTTAACAAAAATATCTGTATTTAATTCCTCCATCTTAGTAACCAAAACATTCAAAAAGTGCATATTGTCAATACTGCAACTCAAATCGAACTTAATAGAGGGATGGGCCTCATTAAGCCTAGCTTGGAACTGCGATAGGGTAGATTCGTCACCCCGCCAGAGGATGAGCACGTCATCGATATATCTCAACCATGCTAAACAATGGGCACGGTAGAGATCATCTCGATAGACGTGTCCATCCTCAAAGCCCGCCATAAAGGCACTGGCATAGGCCGGGGCGACGTTCGACCCCATCGCAGTTCCACACACCTGGAGGTAGAATTTGTTTTTGAATTCAAAATCATTTTTCAGCAATATAAATTCTAAGGCTTCCATGAAAAACTGTACCTCTAGCGGCGCATATAGGCCTTTTCAACCAATAACTTACGTACAGCAGTCAAACCATCTGTGTGTGGTAACGAGGTGTACAAACTGGCCACATTCATAGTGGCCAGCCGTACATTATCCCAATTATCCATAGTCAAATTGTTAAGTTTATGTAAAAAGTCTGCTGTATCTCTCACAAATGATTTTGGTTCCACTGATAAGAGGACTCACAATATTATCCAACATCATAGCCAATGGAGTAAAGATGGAATCAACACCCAAGACAATCGGACGTCCCGGGGGTTGACTCACATCTTTATGAATTTTCGGAAGAGTATATAATTTAGGGATACGTGGGTAATTAACCACTAACAACTTAAACAGTTCTTCAGAAATTATCCCTTGAGAGACATACCCCACAAGAAAATTTGACAAACATTTTCTGAAAGCAATTGTAGGGTCACTCTGTAATTTTACATAAACATAAGAGTCAGACAATTGTCCAAAAATTTTAGCTTCATAATATGACCGGTCAAGTATAACAACCGCTCCACCCTTATCAGAAGATCTAACCACCAGGTCTGTATTAGACATAAGTTGTTTAGGAACCAAGGACTCCTCCCTGGTCAGATTATGAAACTTGAAATGGCTAAATTCTTCATTCTGGGTGAGAGCTTGTATATCAGACTGTACTAATCTGATGAATGTTTCAGCAGGAGAATACGTAGTAGGTGATACAAATTTACTCTTTTGTTTCAAACCAACGTCTCTAGTTGTTAAACCAGAATGTTGTACAGGAATATATGGTCCACCATTTTTTCCCGAAAAATGTACCTTAAGGCGGACTGCCTGATAAAATCTGTACAAATCTATGTTGATTATAATCAACAGAGTGCACAGGTTAAACAGATCATTATGCGTCATTGGAATATACTTAAATCCTCATACCCTAGCATTTCTGAATTTAATAATCCACCGCTATTATCTTATAGACGGGGAAAACCTATAGGCACTATGCTTAGGAATACCACTATGAAGGAAGTAGGGGTAGAGGAGGCTACAGATAAAATGTGGCTTAAAGGTCTTAGGAAGGGGATGATGCCCTGTCATAATTGTGTACAATGTCGGTCAGTCATAAGTGGCACCACCTTTACGCATCCAAAAACTGGAGCACAATTTCAATTGAGGGGATCTTTCACTTGTAATTCCCGATATGCAATTTATGTCTTGTGGTGCCTGTGTAATCTCCTATACATAGGAGAGACTACACAGAAAATAAAGGCCAGAATTTCTCAGAACAAAACTTCAATTAATCACAAACAAGTTTCCTTGCCAGTTCCCTGCCACTTTGCTGACTTGGGTCATTCGGCTGATGACCTAAAATTTATGGTATTGGAGGTAATACCGGTTATGGGACAAGGTGACAGGGAATTGAGACTTAAGAAAAAGGAGTCATGGTGGGTGAATAAGCATCAGACATTAGCCCCTAGGGGTTTAAATAGGGATTATGATTTATTTTTGTTTTTGTAAAACTTTTAGTTTTGGTAAATTATGTTTCACACTGTAATACATCTGACCCTTTGAGGACTCCGTCCAATTGACTGCTCCTCTGGAATTATATGGCATGCCTTTCCTTGATCTGAGTTCATTTCCTGAGGGATGGGGTATAAAATGTTGATGAATAACATGTTGTATTAATACTGCCCATATCTTGAGAAAGAGAGCTGTGTCTCTCGAAACGTCGCTGGTGTGTGGGCAGATGTTATATTTATATGATATAAAAACCTTATTTCTGTATTACTGTTTGGTGTGCGTCTCTAATTTTATCACTATTTATACAAGGGGTACCTGCCGGAGTGCCCGAGAGATCCGCACCCAGTGTTATTTTGATGTTTGCGGTGCTGCTGCATTTTCTGTATCCTGTATATTATGTATAAACAGATGAGTAGATGGAGCACTTGTGGGACTTGTAAACAGATCAAACACTTTATTGTAACAATCATTGTTACAATAAACTGTTTGATCTGTTTACAAGTCCCACGAATGCTCCATCTACTCATCTGTTTGTCTATTCCACCTTTGGAGGCACCAGGGCGTTGAAACTGAAGTGAGAGTGTGAGATCCATCCTATATAATATATATATATATATATATATATATATCCTCAAACTCAACATGTATAAGACTGAACTAGTCCTTTTCCCACCCTTATGATTTGTTCCCCTCCCCAGTCTTAATTAATATTAAAGGACAACAATTTAAAAAAAAACCCATCACCCCCATTACATGTTCACACTTCCAGCAGCTGAAATCATTTACTCACATTTACAGCTGTGCTGCCCTCCCTTAGATATCACACAGCAAAGATGAGTGCTAAAAGTCCACCTCCTAGAGGGTCCAGGGCCATGATTAAGATAACACTTGTCATTGGCTGGTGGGAATGTCTGTTACAACCTCTCTCCTCCTCCTATGCCAGTTAAACAAACTTGAAATGTCCTGTTGCTAGGATACAGTCTACATAATCAAGCTGATCAAGGATGGGTGGGGGAGTGTTTTCTTGCATGCTAGCTCTGAGTGACAATTAGTGGCAGACAGAATTGTTACACCCCCTTCACAGCATGGCTAATTGAAGGCAGAGAGGCTTGAAATCAGGGAAAAAAACGTACGGGGAGGGCTGCATACCTTACTCTTTTTAAAGTAATTTTTAAAAAATGCATTGAGGCAATACAGTTATCCTTTAACAACACACCTATATCCCCATCTCCTCATGTCTGCTGCCTGGGAATAATGCAAAATTCTGATCTTTCCTTTAAACCCCATGTCAATTCGCTTGCCAACTCCTGTCGGCTCCAACTCAAAAACATCTCTCGCATTCGACCCTTCCTCTCGAATGAAGCTACAAAAATCCTAGTCCATGTCCTAATCATTTCCCGGATAGACTACTGCAACACACTCCGGTGTGGTTTAATAAACAACCACCTGGCACCTCTTCAATCTATCCTCAACTCTGCTGCCCAGCTCATTCATTTTTCTTCTCGCTTCTCTAACGCCTCTCCTCTCTCTCAGTCACTCCACTGGTTACCCATTACGCAAAGGATCCAGTTCAAGCTGCTAACCCTATCCCATAAAGCACTTTCCAACACAGCCGCTCCATATATCTCAGAGCTGATCCACCGATATCGTCCCAGGTGCAACCTCCGATCTCCTCCTGTCATCAACCCTTGTCTTCTTTTCCCGTGCCCGTATTCAGGACTTTTCTTGTGCTGCCCCTTTGCTCTGGAACTCCCTTTCTACATCTGTCCGTTATTACCTGTGTATGTAATATGTATGACTTTATGACTTTGTATAACATGTATTAGCCTGTATGTAATGTATGCCTATGTAATTGTAAAGCGCCATGGAAGATGTTGGTACTAAATAAATCCATAATATATATATATATATATATATATATATATATTATAAATAATATTAAATAATAATATATATAACACACAAACCCACACACACACAGATATAGATAGATAATATATATATATATATATAGTAGAGTAGAGAGACAAGTCAGCACACATTCCATGTTACGTCCATTTCTGCCCGGGTGACACTTACAAACAGTACAATATACAGCAAAGCGAGGCACTCTCGGGACTTGAATATAAAAAGTAACTTTTATTGCGATCTTCTTAAAAAATATTGACGCGTTTCAGCTCAGAACAAGCTGTATACTGCATACCTGATAGCACTCCAGAGATTGACCAGAGGTTTTACATGCAGGTACAAGGTACTGCTATGGGCAGTAATTTGGCCCCTAGTTACGCCAATATTTTCATGCACAACATTGAGAAGATTTTGATCCTTAATAATACAAAGTACAGTAAGCATATCAAATGTTACTTCAGATATGTAGACAACATCTTTTTGATTTGGAATGGGGGGGTTGAGTACTTGCAAGAAATGATTCATGAGATGAATACAGCATATAGGAATGTCCACCCCCAAAACTATAATCGACCCCACTACTGGCCCCATTGTGTAGTGTAGTTTAATACTTACCTTACATCCCAGCTCCATAAGGTTCTCCTGTAGTCCCCCCCAAAGTCCCAAAAACTGCCCACCAGGAGGATAGCAGAGTCCATATAGGACTCTGTCTCCTATCTGGCCTCCGGGAGAAGTTTGGCATGCGTTCTGCAGCCCTTCTCCCCCCCCTCCCCCTCCCTCTCCCTCCCGATTAGGATTCCCTCTCCCTAGCATAAAACCCTTTATATGTAATATTCCCCCCAGCCCCAACCGCTCTATTTTTAATTTTAGAAAGTGCCCCATACAATATCATATTATCTGCACACTGGCATACTTTATAAACAAAGGGGTTTTAGTATACATTACTGTGATCACATGAATGAAAAGCCTTCCAACCATGTCAAGGTAACCCCAGTCTGGAAGGTCCTAACTTCTAACCTTTTTAAATGTCTTTTACTTCAATTACTTCAGTTTGCTAATCATAATTGAAGTAAAAGACATTTAAAAAGGTTAGAAGTTAGGACCTTCCAGACTGGGGTTACCTTGACGTGGTTGGAAGGCTTTTCATTCATATGATCACAGTAATGTATACTAAAACCCCTAAATATGCCTAAAGTGTGCCAGTGTGCAGATAATATGATATTGTATGGGGACTAGGAATGTGCATTGATTATCTTTTCTATGTTTGCACTGAAAGAAATAATCTGTTTCGAGCGGAGAGCTTTCATGTTCCCAGTACAATCAGAGGGATTCCAAGGAACAACTATTGAGAGGAAGACGCATCGCATCCACTGAAGAGGAGTTTAAAAAAGTATATATATAATACAAGAAACTATAACGCTGTGTGTAGGAAGCAAGCTATCTGCTGGCGGGTTCCAAAACAACTCCTAATATAGCATTTAAGGCAATCATAAGCTAGCAAAATGTATACATAGAAAATGGATACATAGTATACACAGCTCCATTAAAAAGTATATAACAACTGTGAAAACTAGTATCAATCAACATGATGAGAAAAACTCACACGTTCAAATAGATGGTCCAGGTTGCGTAAGCCCCAGACCCTTCGCTAGTAAGTAATCATTGGTGAAGATGAAGGCCAGTTGGAGTAAATGTACAACAACACTCACCGCTCACAGCAGATGGCCCAGGTGCAAACAAGCCCCGAGCCCGTCGCTAGTGCCCAATCAAACACGAAAAATCACAAATGAAGGAGCGTGCACACTGTTCAATAAATCACGGAATCTTCTCGGTGAATCATATCAAAATCCGTCTTTATTCATATTAAAAACCACGAGTCATGCGGCCTGACGCGTTTCGTGCTACAAGAGCACTTAATCATAGGCAAAGTGGCCACTTTGCCTATGATTAAGTGCTCTTGTAGCACGAAACGCGTCAGGCCGCATGACCTCGTGGTTTTTATATGATAAATACGGATTTTGATATGATTCACCGAGAAGATTCCGTGATTTATTGAACAGTGTGCACGCTCCTTCATTTGTGATTTTTCGAGTTTAAAAAAGTAGCCAATACAATGGTTGATAAAGTCACAGAGAGGGGCTATGACAGGGGCACACTATTACAAACAAAAAGAGAGGTGGCCCAAAGGGATATGTTATCTTACTAAGCAACAAGGGTCAAAAGGTAAGGGAGGAGAGGGTCCCATTTGTCAGTAGATATGGTCCGAATAGTGCAAAAATTAAAAATGTTATCAACAAATATTGGTCTATTTTACAACAGGATACACAATATGGTAAATTGTTTAAAACACCCCTGTTTGTTTCCTATAGACAAGGAAAGAGTATTGGTGATCAGGTTGTATGTGCAGACATAAAGAAACCCAAAGGAGTAGACAGCAGGTTTTTGGGGACCCCCAAAAAAGGCACATTTGGATGCCTGAATTGCTCAAGCTGTCACTCTATAATAAAAGGGGATGGCGTTATGCATCCATTAAAAGGGTACAAAATACCAGTTACGCAGTATTTCACATGCAACTCTGATCATGTGGTGTATGCACTCAACAAGGTCCTAATACCGACAATATTTAGCAATATACATTTTTGACTTTGAAAGACACTAATGATAATCTAATGATAATGTAGTGCAATTGTGTATGTCTCAGTGCAATATGGATTTGTCCCGACTGTTAGCCGATATCGTGCAGTCTGCCGTAATGAATGTTGGTTACAGAAAATGTCTCCTATGGACCGCATGGTCAGAAGTTATTTACTGTCATGTCCGATCGCCCTTTCATCTGATCCAGTGGTCGTCACCAGCCATTGAAATAAGGTTTTTTGCCCCAAAAAATCTGCTCATGTGTGAACCCAGCTAATGAATATACTTTATAACAAAAGTAAAGGATATGTCTGTATTGGTTAACTGTCATAATAATTATGGCAAGTAGAGAATTTATATAAAACTAGCAGTTGTACCTGGCATTGCCCGTGTACACTTGTGGGTGAAGTATTTTTTATGTGCAGGTATGTGTTTGGCTAGATGGGAGAGACAGGCAGAAAAAGAAGTGCACAGTTGGTAATGTACGTCATGTATTTTATAGTTATGAGTTGAGGAGGTGATATTGCTTGAGGGACGTATAGCACATATGTTTATTGCAAAACATTCTATACAACGTTATCAGTTGTGGTGTAAATATACAAATGTTGTAGTGAACTTGCTACATGGAATTTGCTGTTGGGAAAACATGTTGAGTGCAACTGAATGCCACAGCACTTGAGCGACTGATGGGCATCAGTGTCTCTGATCATGTGACATGCGGCTCTTTGTCTGTGTTGTTAAATCAGGTCTTCATTCTGTTGCGCTGTAGCGTTGTGTGTTTTTATTAAGCATGCTCAATTTTTTTGCACATTTGTTAGCAGTATGTCACTTTGTTTGCATTTTAACACTTTATCCTTGCTCAAGGACAGGGGTGTCTCTCTAATGAGGCAATATGAGCAAAATGCTCAGGGCAGCGCCCCTGCTAAATATCAGAGAGGCAGCAGGCAGACTCACTTGAAATTTTTTTTTTTTTTTTTAGAAAAGTGTCAAGCAGAGCAGAATTAAAATAAACATAGCACCTAGTAGTACATAGGGGCGGCATTCAAAAGTTTGGTTCAGGTGGCGAAAACCCTAGAGACACACCTGCTCAAGGACCACTTTATATTGACTATTAAATCACAATCAATAAAGTTACTTTCTGGTCCGAATTGAAAGTGCCATGATGTCTTTGTTCTTTTAGTTGTAACTGTCTGTGAAGTGTGTGACATGTGGGCAGTGTGTGTCTGGTGCTTAAGTCCAGGTAATGCAGGTAATTCCTGTGTAGTCCATACCTCCCAACTGTCCTGGTTTGAAAAGGTGGATTGGGCATGTCTGCGATGTTGCGGTGGGTGGGGGCATGACATTCTAGTGTGTGGACATTCTAGGTCGTGTCTGTGATGTGACATTTGGTAGTTGTGATATTTGGGGACATGGCCACCCTGTTTCAAAGTGTGGACGTGGGCGTGCCATTTGGGGTGGTGGGGGTGGTGTTTGGGGTGTGTCTGTGATGTTTGGGGGCATGGACAGTATGTTTGTTTATGTGGGTGTGATTCTGGAACAGACCTGAGATGTTTGGGGATGTGGCCATGATCTATGGGGGCAGACCATAATGTTTTGGGTTTTTTTTGGGGAGAGACCACAATATCTGGTAGCATGGTCATAAGATTTGGGGTCATGGCTGCAATGCATGGCAGTTATCTTTGGTGGCTTGGCCTTGATGGTTGGGGCATAAGCGTGACAGTGATGTTTGGTGGTGTGGCCATGGCAGTAATATCTGGGGGTGTGGTCACAATCCAGGAGGCTCTGCTTTAAATTTCTTAGCATGACAATAACCGCAAATGTGATTCATATCACCAATAGTAACATAGTCTTTCCAGGGTTAATATTTAAAACCTTCCAGGAGCAAATTGTGATGTCTTACACACCTTAAAGGGCATGTCCACCCCCAAAACTAAAATTTAACCCACTACTGGCCCCACTCTGTAGTCTATAAAAATCCTTACCTTACATCCCAGCTCCAAATGGTTCTCCAGTAACATTCCCCCAAATTTAAAAAAAACTACCCACCAGGAGCCTGGCCACCAAGGAAATTGTTACCGCCTCTGAGCTGTCCTCTCAGAGGTTTTTGGCTTGCTCAGAGCAGCCCTTCACTCCCTTCCCCCCCCCCCTCTCCCTCCCATTTTGTTCTCCCTCCCCCTAGTGTAAATCCCCTTTCCCACATATTAGGGATAGTTTCCCCAGCCCCAACAAAATATTTGTAAGAAAGTCCCCCAATCTTTACTTATCTTCCCTCTCTCCTCCGGGGTTTGAACTGCCAGCAGCCGCGTCTGTGATTGGCTGCCTCTCAGCCAATCACAGATGCGGCTGCCGGTCCGGCCCCCTGCTTGCAGTTCCGTGCAAGCAGAAGGCCAGGCATTGCGCTAGTGCGGCTTAGTGCGGCCTAGCCCTAAGGGAAATATCTGGTTCCCTCTGTTATAGAAGCTGTGTTCTGTGTGTGCAGCTCTCTGAGTTGTGTAGCCGTACATTACACTGTTGTTGTGTCACTGAAGTGGACTCTTTGTCTGTGTTGTTGAAGTCGGGCAGCACACAGAGCCCAGACCCTTCATCTGGGTTGCTGAATTGGGGAATCACACTCTGTAAGTGATGTGCAGGATTTTTATTGGTCAAACTGGACTTCATAGGTGTCGGCCCTTTTAGAGGGCGTCGCCATTACGTCATTCAGGGGTGTGGCTGTGTGGTAAGTACATACATACATACATACATACATACATACAAGATTTCTGCTTTATATAGTAGATTATTATATGATACATTTATAATAGAATAAATGGATCTGTTAGATAAAGAAACTATCAGGGTTATTCAATAACAGTTCTTATCGTTTAAAATGGTGCTAATTTTGCCTCAACCAATCAGATCTTATTTAATATTTGAAAGCTAACATCTGATTGGTTGGGGAAAAATTAGCACCATTTTAAACGATAAGAACTTTTATTGAATAACCCTGCATGTTAGATATTATTATTATTATTATTTTGGATTTATATAGCGCCAACATATTCCATAGCGCTTAACAATTACATGTATACATTCACATCAGGCCCTGCCCGAAGAGCTTACAATCTAAGCACATTTATTTGAGACCTACAACCTATCAGTATGTCTTTATGATTGTGGGGGTAACCGGAGTGCCAGGAGGAAACCCACGCAAGCACAGGGAGAACATACAAACTCCTTGCAGATGTGTCCACGGTGGAATCAAACTCAGAACTTCAGCGCTGCAAGGCATCAGTGCTAACCGCTAGATATAGAAACTATATTGCAATTCTACACTGAGTAATAAGTCTGGTTTGTTTTTTGGTTCTTAGAAATCCCAGTAACTGCATGTTTTTATATTTTGAGGGTTTTATAATTAAAATGTGTATTTCATTGTTAATATGCTAATTACATATTTACCAACTCTTTATGTATATAAAGATCCAGAGAATATATAATTCAGAGCGCACACCAGTCTTAAACCATCAAACTGTGTTTATTAACACGTTCGTTTCGGTGCCCGTGTGGCACCTTCCTCAGACAACAATAATTCAACAAAGTGTAAGTGCAATTAAATATCAATTGGAGCCTTAACCCCTTGAGTATTTCAATCTAAAAACCAATACAAGTAAATTGTAATAGTGACCTCTAGTGTGCAATAAATATATAACAACCAAAGTCTATCTTGTACATTGATCCAGAACAACATAGAAATATACATTAATGTACATCTTAAAGTGTATATAATATTCATAAAGTGCATATTATACGTTTTTAGTGTTATCCCTGTAAGGGAAATATTGATATTAAAACATGTGTATCCCAATAGGTAATATTAAATATGTTTTAAAAATAAATATTTTGAATAAAATATAGTGAAAAAGTGAATAAAATACAATAAAAATACCATGAAAACTAAAACAGCATCTGCATATATATATAGTATGAAGTCCATATTGATAAAAACCTACAAACACCAAATAGTACAGTATTCATTAACTATCGTTGAGGAAACACCTTAATCCTAAATTGGTATTTAACCCTTTTGGTTGTAAAGCATTCAGTTTGTAAATCCAGTAGGCTTCCTTTCTTAATAGGGCGTTATCCCTGTTACCCACCCCTCTTTAATATGGGAACATGGTCAATGACCATCCCTTTAAGATCACAAATTGCGGTGTTTAGATTCTACGAAATGTGTGGCTACTGGGGATGTTTCTATTTTAGAAGATGAAGACTGATTAATTCTTTCATATGCCAACCTTATGTCGCTTCTCTATGGCGTTGGACCTTTCTTGAATGGGCCAATGTTGTTGCCCACGTATTCTTGGTACATGGACATTTCAGTAGATAAACACAGAATTCAGTATACAGTGTGTAAATTCTTTTATCCTATAATTTTTATACCTTCCATGGGGAGAGAAAATTTGACCTGTAATCAATGCATTACACATGTGCAATTAAAGCATTTATAACACCCAGTCTTATTGGATAACTTAATCTTCTGTTTTTGATATTTGTATACAGGATCAGCTTGTACTAGTTGTTTGTATAAGTGTACCCTTTGTATGTCATCATAGGTTTATCCTTTATATCTGTGCTGAGGTCCACATCTCCTTTATGTATATAAGGGTGCTGTTAATATGCTAATTGTGTATACAGGGCAGTTTCTAGACACTTTGATGCCATAGCGTGATCAGATTGCAATCCCATCATGCTTAAAATCGCAGGAGTGTGGCCTAGCCCTCCAAGAGTATTGGACTCAACACTTTCAGTGCCAGCACTTTCCCACAGTATTGACATTAACCCTTCAGTGCCAGCAGACTTCCCCAAAATATTGTGATTACCACTTTCAGAGCCAGCAGAGTATTGTCTTGAAGCCTTTCAGCTGCCAGCATTGACATGATATACAGTATGTAATTGCTTTTTTCACCCCTAACCTACTCTAAGTTTTAATTGGAGAGTTGGATGGAAGGAAGGAAGAGGCAGGGATTGGGATCTCATGGCTGCTGGTCACAGGGGCCACTGTTATAAAGTCTGCAGCAGCTTTTACCTGATATCTTATAACTGTTCTCCTCAGTACTATTAACTGAGCTCATCCTCCCCCCTCCTTCCTTCACCTTCAGTTCATTTACAACATTGTTCCCAAGTAGAGGGAGCTAATTCCGTTTATACCATCTCTTTGTGTATATAAGGGCGTTTCACTGTCACTTATCATTTATTATTATTTTGTAAAGCAGTGCCCCACCCTCAACCCCCCCTTCTCCATCTACTGTGCAGTGGGACTCTGTGCTCAAGTGCCGTTATGTGCTAGTGCTTTTACCCATTTACTAATAAAAGTGAAGTTTTAATACCCTCCAGCTTGAAGCCCGCTGTTTGCAGTGTATATGTTTTCAAGGACTGCGGCACCATGCTGAAAGGCCACTGACATGGAGCTCCACTAATGGAGGGGGAAGGTGAATGCTCCCCTATTGTCTGTATAGGTTATGGAGCACTAAAGTCGAGGAACATCAATTTGAACGTTCGATAACTACCGAAAATTCAATAATCATTAAAAGTTCAGAAGGTCAAAATCTGGAATATTTTGGGTCCATTCGAACTGTTAAAGCTCGGGTTCAAGTTCACGTCTAGTTTGTCTCTATTCACTAACCTCCTACTGAGTTTAGAAATCCCCCCCCCATTAAAAATTAGTACCACATGGTATTCTACAACTTTGTTAATTAACAAACGTTCAACGTAAATTTACGACTGCAGCCATACATTTACGCCCACGATCGTACATTATTGATACACTGCATTTTTAACCCTTTCACTGCCACAGATCATATCTGTGGCAGGAAATGCTCAAGCTGCCACAGATCATGAATATACGATCTGTTACTACCCCTTTTAAAAAAAAAAATCTGTAAGTGCTAGCCCCCTCGATCCCCCTCGGTTTCATCCAAATCCGAGGGGGGGATCAGGAGAAAGCAGCACTTACCTGCAGAGCCAGGAGCAGCAGCCAGGAGCAGGAGGAAGGAGGAAGTCCGTTTGATAAGGGAGACCCTGGTGACATCACAGGATTTCCTTCTTCACCTGGGTCTTCCCTTAGGCTTCCCCCTAGATGCCCCTGGTGGTGTAGTGGAAGTACTGGACTGTGATCTCCATTCAGATCACAGTGCATTACACTGACAGCTTTACTATACTTTTTGTGAATGGAACTCATTCACTAATAGGATTAGTCTACTTAGCAAAGACTTAGAAAAAAAATGGGGACAGAGATCAAAATTTTGTGATCACTTCTGATCACCAAATTCTTGATCTTTGCCAATGAATGAAGAATCACTTCCTGGAAGATGATTTCCAGGATGTGATTTTTCCGATCGGATTTCGAATGGGAAAATGGGCATTTATGCCCGTATTCCAAGTTCGTTATCATTCCCTAAGATGATTTGATGATCATCTTTGGGAATGATCCAAAAAAAAAAGGGGAAAATGCACACACAAAAAATCCTTTAAGTGATACACACACCATTTTTTTTTTAACCCTAAAACTAAAAATTAGTCTTCTCCAAGCTTTCCAATGCCCCCGGTGATATCGGTAAAGTAAAAGCCGATCATTATTTGTCCGATTTCAAGGGAAACTAAGCCTATTTTAGTAGGAAATTTTGCAGAGGTACCAAAAAAAGACTGGATTGAATTTTTAGGATCAGTAAAGTGTGCAAAAACTTCCAGACTTACTGGTTTTCACTAAAATATCCCTAAAAGGGGGGGTGGGGTAGGGGGGTGAGTTGTGGCGTTTTTTTTATTTTTTCTTGTAATTGCAATTACGCATGGGTCCCATTTGAGCTAGTTGGTTGTCCTGTCTCTATTTGCACCCACCCATATGGCATACCGTTTGATTCAGGACATGTGGGAGATTGCCATTTAGTGGGTTTTTTTGCTTGCCAAGTGGGTTTAGATAGGATTTCAACCATTGAGTTCTCTTATTTTATTTTTTCACAAAATCTCCTAAAAGCGTTCTATGAATAACAGCGTCTGGAATTCTTCATATATATACGAAAGCATGACACCGTTACGTAGCTGAAGGTGTGTAGATTCCAAAAATATATAGTTTGTGGGGGGTATTTCCAAGTTGAATAGGCAGAGCACTTTGATTTTATTTTGTAACTGCACTTGGGCATGTATCTAATTAGAGCTAGTTGGTGGCCACATCTCTGTGTGCACCTACGCATATGGCATACCGTTTGATTCAGGACATGTGGGAGATTGACATTTAGTGGGTTTTTTGCTTGTCAAGTGGGTTTAGATAGGATTTCAACCTTTGAATCATCTTATTTTATTTTTCACAAAACCTCCTAAAAACACAGAGTTCTTTGGATCACTGGGTCTGGAATTCTTCATGTATGTATGAAAGCATGGCACCTGTAACATAGCTGAAGGTGTGTAGATTCCAAAAATATATTGTGGGGGAATTTCCAAGTTGCGTGGACTTGTTTCCTTAGAAAAAGGGTAGGCTGTTCAAATTACAGAGCACTTTTTCTTGTAATTTCTGATTTTTTCTTGTAATTGCATTGTGCATACGTCCCATTGAGCTGTTGGGGCGCACGTCTCTGTGTGCATCCACGCATATGGCATACCGTTTAATTCAGGACTTGTGGAGATTGATATTTAGTGGGGTTTTTATTTTGTGGGGGGCATTTCCAAGTTTTGTGGCTGTTTGAAATTACAGAGCACTTTGATTTTTTTTTGTAATTGCACTTAGGCAGCTTACCATTTGAGTTCTTGGTGGCATGTCTCTGTGTGCACCATTGCATATGGCATACCGTTTGTTTCAGGACATTTGAGAGATTAATACTTGGTAACTTTTTTTCATTACTTGGGGTTTGGGCGGGTTTTAACTTTGAAACTTGTTGTTTATTATTTTTTTTTCCAGAAAATATGCTAAAAGTGCAAATTCTACGAAGATCTGTGCACACACAATTGATGGTAGAATGAAAAATGGCACCGTCCTTAGCTGAAGTATTTCGGGGTAGTAGATATGAGAATATATTTTTGGGGGATATTTTTTGTAGAGGTGTTTAGATAATCTTAAAATCTTTGTTGTAAAATCTTAAAAGTTGCTGTTATTGGGCCACTACGCTGGCCACTTTCTGACTAGTGGCCTTCATGTCTGTGTGTAACCATGCATAGGCATATACCGTTTGATTCAGGGCATTTGCAAAATTGATAATTGACAAGTTTTTTTACATGACATGGAAATTTTCCATGATTTTTAACTTTGAATTTATTTTTATAAATTTTTCCTGAAAATCTGGTAAAAAAGTGAAATTCTACACACAAAACTTCGCCCACACCATTGGTGGTATGCATAAAGAATCACATCATTGTGTAGCTGAAGGTGTGTAGGTTCCAAGAATATATAGTTTTGCAGGGTATTTCTAATATAGAGGGGTGTTTAGTCTGATAAATCTGAAAAGTTGCTGTTATTGAGCCACGGTTCATTGGCTCACTTTGTGGCTGTAACCATACATAGGGCATACCGTTTGATTCAGGACATTTAGGAGATTGATATTTGATAACTTTTTTTTACATTACTTGGAATTTTGGCATGATTTCTACCTTGAGAGTGTTTTTTTTTTCTTTTTTTAGAAAATCTGCGTAAACTACTGCTCTGCGAAATTCTACTACAGAAGAACTGCACCCACACCATTGATGGTATGAATGAACAAACTACAAAATTACGTAGATAAAGGTGTGTGGATTCGAGAAAATATATGGTTTGTGGGGGTGTTTTGTGGAAAAAACTGCAGACTGTTCAAACTGATTTGGCTGTATTTTTGCTGTTTTTGAGCCATGTGCATTGTCTCACTTCGTGGCCATTCGCTCCACGCCCGTGTGTAACCACGCATATGGCAAACCATTTGATCAGGACATTTGGGAATTGATATTTAGTAACTTTTTTTACATTCCATCAGGTTTGGCATGATTTCTACCTTTTGAAGTTGTTTTGTGTTCATTTTTTCGAAAAGTGCAAACTTCTTCGAAGAACTGTGCCCACACCATTGATGGTATGAATGGTCAAACTCAGTGTTACATAGCTAACGTGTGGAGATTTCAGGAATATATAGTTTGTGTGGGTTTTTTTAAGTTATGGGGGGTGTTTTAGTGGAAAAACTGCAGACTGTCCAAATTCGGAGTTGGCTAAATATTTTTGCTGTTTTTGAGCCATCGTGCATTGTCTCACTTCATGGCTTTTTGCTTTCACGTTCGCATGTGTAACCACACATATGGCATACCATTTGATTCAGGATATTTGGGAGATTGATATTTAGTAAATGTTTTTTACATTTCATGAGGTTTTGGCATAATTCCTACCCTTTGAAGTTGTTTTTTGATAATTTTTTCAGAAAAGTGCGAACTTCTACAAAGAACTGTGCCCACAATATTGATGGTATGAATGAAAAAACTACAGCGTTACATAGCTGAAGGTGTGTAGATTTCAGGAATTATTTGTTGGGGTTATTTCTAAGTTATGGGGGTGTTTAGTGGAAAAAACTGCAGACTGTTCAAATTTGGACAAATAGATAAACAATGGTGGAGGTGGCACTCTATCCAACTATGGGTGCAGACGCCTCGTGGGTTCTTCCCCTTGGAACCAACACTTCGCAGAAAAAAGACAATTGGGGTCGCACTCCAAGAAAGAATACTTTATTGTGATCCACACATCACACGTCACAAACGTTTCGGGGGAATGCCCCCTTCTTCAGGGGGGCTTCCCCCGAAACGTTTTGACGTGTGATGTGGTGGATCACAATAAAAGTATTCTAATTTCTTGGAGTGCGACCCTCAATTGTTCTTTTTCCTGTTCAAATTTGGAGTTGGCTAAATATTTTCGTTTTTTTCAGAGCCATCGTGTGTTGTCTCACTTCGTGGTTTCGCTTCCACATCTGCGTGTGTAAACCACACATATGGCTAACGTTTAATTCAGGACATTTGGGAGATGATATTTAGTAACTTTTTTTTACATTCAATGAGTTTTGGCATGATACCTTTTTGATTGTTTTTTGATGTTCATTTTTTTGAAATCTGGTAAAAGTGCAAACTTCTACGAAGAACTGCGCCCACACAATTGATGGTAGAATGAATGAATTACTAATACAGCGTTACATAGCTGAAGGTGTGGTAGATTTCAGGAATATATAGTTTGTCAGGGGTATTTCTGATTAGTGGGGGGTGTTTTGTGGAAAAACTGCAGACTGTTCAAATACAAAACTGGCTAATTTTTTTTGCTGCTACTGACATTTGGCATTGGTCCCCTCTGGGTTAGTTGGTAGCCATGTCTCGGGTACACCCATGAATGTGGCTACTGTTTTATTCGGAGGGGTTAGGCTTTCATATTTGAGATGCGTTGATGAACTTTCCCTTCCTCTACAGTTTTTAGCTGAAATTCGCATTTGATTTTGTCTCTGGTTTTACAGTTGAGGAAAAAAAGGAAAATGTGAGAAAATAACTTACAATTTGATGAAGAGCTGTGCCCAGGTATCTGCATTTTGATCGAAACTTACCTCACTCGGAAAATCCTGCGGGTGTGTAGTTTCTAAAAATATCTCACTTGTGGGGATATTTTAGTTAATTTGGTAGACATTCAATGTTAACCGTCAGGAGTGGTTATACATTTCAATTTGGTGTAATATTCTTGAAGGTGCAGTTTTAGTTTGGGGGGGTCTCCTGTACAGGAAAAGTGGGGTACCTACATATATCTGGTATCGTTGTACTCAGGAGTATTAGAGCTTTTAGAAACAGTAAGATTTTTGTGTGTAACCTTAAAATAACTATAAGTAAAAATGGGAAATATCTTCAAATTTTTACATTTTTTTACATATTTTACCCATAATTCCAGTCAAAATTCCAGAAAATCTGTTACCGTGTTAAAGTACACTTTGTGCTGAAAAAAACAATGTATAATATTCCTGATTTACTGCAAGGTTTCCTACTGTAAAATTAGTCTAAATCAATTAATCGAAATCCTGAAAATTCTTCTGCCAGTTAAAGCAAAAAAAAATTAAAAAATGAGTAAAAAAATTATTCTGGCACTGAAAGGGTTAAATTGTGCCCCATGGCCTCTAATAGGCCTAACAGCAAAAAAAAAAAACTCTCCTACACTGTCAGCCTAAACTCACTCGTCACTTGTCTCCTACACATGTCAGCCTCCCCCCCATGTTCTTCATCTGGAGCAACCAATCAGATGTCAACAGATGTTTTCTAACTGCAGTAGATCAGTAAAAAGGTAAAATCTAAGGCTGGGTACACACGAGGAAATCATTTGTCCCGACTGAGAGTTTGCTAGTATTTTTTTTTATATAAATGATGTTGTAATTACCATGTTTTGCTAATATGAAAGATAAATATTTACATAAAATTAATGCTTGTTTATTTCCGAATTGATAATCTAGTTACCCCCCTAGTTCTGGGTAGCTCAAGACCACAAGTTAGGCACAGGTGATAATATTATCTTCTTCTTGATAGGATAAATCTAACCCTCCAATTCTCTCCCCCCAAAATCTAATTGGCAATGTCAAATTTCGGCATTGCAATTGATAAGGTGTCCTTTCAGATGCGTCTGTTCACTTAAAACGTTAGTTAAAACAAGCAGTCAGGATTAATTACAGACATCCATAAATATATATATATATATATATTCATTATATATCTAGTTACCTGTAGGTCTGGATAGCTCATGACTATAAGTGAGGCGAAGGCAACATTGTCTTCTTTGGGGTAGAAAAAAACAGCCTCTCCAATTCTCTTTAACACTGGCTTGAGCATTCCAGGGGTGGGACTATGACATTTGAAGGTGTGGCTGGGTGGTCAGGAGGTGGGGCAATTTAACATAATCCTAGGCTCCTCCCCCAACCCGGTTTCTCCTACTGAAATGTTCCCCCTAGACTTTTGGGATTTGAAACAACAATCATCTTTGTATTGAGTCTTTGCAAATATTTCTGGAGATAATTGGCTTGTGTTTCTATTACTGAACTGGACTTATCATTTTACAGTTACAGAACAACAATTTTAATGATCTTTAATGCACAGGATATTACATGACACAATAACCAGAAGAACTGACATATAGGTAGTGTACTTTAGATTTATGTATGTGTGTGTCGGGGGCTTGTATGTATACGTGTCACGTCACCCTAATGCTGTATTATAAATGCAGTAGAAGAATAAGAGTTATTCTGACTGCAACCCAACATCCTAGTTACAAACAATGCAAATCAGAACAGTCCCACAGCAACTATTCTATCATGTCTCACCAGCTCACGCGTCTGTATTCAGTCTCTTTGTGGACTTACCCACAGCCAATATAATTGAGAAAGAACTGATTTCCCCTCTTTCTAGTAATTGCATGCATGTGGTCACATGTTTGTTCACAGCCAATCTAAACCTTGGAAATGTATGTAACTGCCATCACCCAAATCATATGCCCTATGTTCACAGCCAATTTAAACCTCTGAAATTTGCATAACTGACATGACTCAAATCACATGCCCTGTCATATTTATAGTTATATTTGTATTCTACATGCAGATCGTCAAAACCACAAATACAATTCTAAACATATTTTACCACTTAACATTACCCCCTCCATCGCATCACTCTATACTCTCACTCCTAACAAAGGGGAAGTTCAGTGAATATACTTTTAAGAAAAAAGAGCAGTATTTTTCCATCCCAATTACCTTAATCTGCCAATTCAGCATTTTGTCTGTGTATAAATAAATGCAACCAAACTACTGACTCCCTGTTTGCAGGACCCCTAATAGAGACTGGGTTGAATCAGTTGCTCAGATCTGAGCATCTTTGACCCATCCAACAGCCAATCATTAGAAATTGCTGTTAGGAACATTCCAAGGTAGAGTGCATTCTGGGAAGGAGAAGGGAAGTTACACAAACCATACACAGAGAAATAGACATCATGGCACTCTCAATTGAACTAGAACAGAGCTTTATTGACAAAGGTCTGAATATTATATATAAAGTGCCTCAAAAAAGTGACATTTACAGTATATATGGCCATTTTTTGTCTTATATAAATGCGTACAAGATATATAGATACAAGATATATATATAAGTTTATTTATCCTTCTAACCTTTTGTGGTTCTGTGCCTTGAAATACCACTGTAGTGTATATAGTACAATATACTATTTTATTGCTTTTAATATGTAGCCATATTAAATATCTCAGCTAACTGAATTGGGGGAGTGTCCGCTCTCGTGTTTTCTTTCATCTCACACATAGAATGAAGTGTGGATCTTTACTTCTTGCATAACTAGGTTCGCAGATGCAAAAGTGCACACAGGATTCTCGTGAGATTGCGGACATTTTAGGACCCGGCAATTGGTATTTAAATGGCGATCACACACATGATAATTTAAAGGGACACTACACTGAAAAAATGACTTTGCCTCATCTTAATCTATAATTGAATACATGTTAATTGCACTTACTCTGATTTACGTGTGTTGCTGCATGCCTTCAATCCAGCACACATTTTGTTTAGGAGCAGTATCCCCCCTCCCTCTTTTAACCCCTCCCACTTCCATCCAACCTGACTTTTCCCCCACAAACCAACTGTCAACCCTGCACACAGCATATAGCATTCCAACTGTCAAAACTCTGTCACTATTCCAGCTACAGTAAAACTACTCACTGAAGAATAGTTTTTGAGCAAGGAACCTGAGTGACAGCTGAAATATATGGTCAATTTAAAGGGTCACTATACTCACCAAAACAACTTTACATTTTCTGAAACAAGTAAGATAAGTAAATGATGGTACTCACATATCTGTGCTTGCTTTATCCTTAAATTATTAATGTTTAGTGAGTACTCCTAATTCCCCCCACCCTCCCTTACTCACTGCCTTCTTTTAATGTCTGCGACACTTATGTGTTCTGCACAGCCTCACCATGGACACTGCTCTGCTTACACATCTCTTCCTCTCTTCCCCCTGCTGTCTATCTTCCTACCTGCTGATTCTCTTAAATGTTACCGAAAGTGTGCTGGCCAGCAGGCAAAGAGGTCAAACATGGATTAAATATTATAATTTCTGCTTCTGGAGTGATAGGTCGTTCCCTGTAAATGCTGTGATTAAAATGATGATTTCTCAGAATCTACTGCTCAGATTTAAAATCTGAAAAAAAGTTTTTGAGAAGTGGAATATTGCTGTATCTAAAGGTACTATTTTTGAAAATTCTATTTTTTATAGAAAAGATACCCTTTAAAATAACCTATTTTTTGGTATAGATGCCCTTTAAGCTTCAGAAGAAGCCCACGTTTGTTTGGGTCGAAACGCGTCTAGCTTACTCTCGACGGGGGCTTAGTCTCTCTCCCTCCCCTACCCCTTCATTCTAGTTTATGGGGCTGTACTTCGTGGGTCTTTGCTAACTCATATATACTTATATTGTGGAGGGAATCGTTTGGGTACTGCCTTTGCACTATCCCCTGTAGGGGATTGTTGGTCTATATATGTATGCATTTTGCACTATCCCCTGTAGGGGATTGTTGGTCTATATATGTATGCATTTATTTGATTACACTTTATAAAGGACATTAATCTGTGTATATTTTATATATATATATATATATATATATATATATATATATATATATAATTCCCCTCTTTATACAAGACAATATCTTGCTAGCTCTAGCTGTTGCTACCTGGCATTGTTTGCTACAGCTAAGTCTGTTATCTACCAGAACCCCCAAATCTTTTTCCATTTCAGATGCACTTAACACAGAGTTATTTATGGTGTAGGTGGCACAGGGATTATTAAATCCCAAATGCATCACCTTACATTTATCAACATTGAATCTCATCTGCCATTCTGCTGCCCATTTTGATAATCTATCTAGGTCTGCTTGCAGCACTTGCACATCACTTGAAGTTTCCAAAGCTCTGCATAGTTTAGTGTCATCAGCAAACACTGAGACCTTGCTCTCAATGCCCCCTTCTAAGTCATTTATAAACAGATTAAACAGAAGCGGCCCCAGTACAGAACCCTGAGGAACTCCGCTTAGAACTTTAGCCCACATAGATGTAGCTCCATTAACCACCACTCTCTGTTTGCGGTCCAATAACCAGTTCTCTATCCATGAACAAATGTTTTCTTCAAGGCCAACAGTCCTCAGTTTATACATTAGTCGCCTATGTGGCACCGTATCAAAGGCTTTTGCAAAATCCAAATATACCACATCCACAGCTGTGCCTGAATCTAACTTCTTACTCACTTCTTCATAAAAACCAATTAAATTTGTCTGGCATGATCTATTTCTCATAAATCCATGCTGACTACTACTAATAAGATGATCTCTGGAGACAAAGTCAAGGATATGATCCCTTAACAAAGTTTCCATCACCTTCCCTACCACTGATGTTAGGCTTACAGGTCTATAGTTACCAGGCTGTGAACGACTACCTTTTTTGAATATTGGTATTACATTGGCTTTTTTCCAATCCAGCGGCACATCCCCAGAGAAAAGCGAATCTGAAAAGATGAGACACAGTGGTCTTGCTAGAACTGAACTAAGCTCTTTTAAAATCCTAGGATGCAATCCATCTGGTCCTGGCGCTTTATTGATATTAACTTTGTCTAATTGATTCCGTACCATATCCTCTGTTATCCAATGTGAAGACTCTTCATTTCCTCCCTGCACATTGTTACAATCCCTACTGTAAGGATTCTCAACAGTAAAAACCGATGTAAAAAAACGGTTTAGCAGATTAGCCTTTTCGGCATCCTCTACAACCACCTCAGCTCCATTATTTAATGGTCCCACATTCTCAGTCCTCATTTTTTTACCATTTATATACTTAAAAAACATCTTGGGGTTGGACTTGCTTTGTTCGGCAATCCGTGTTTCATTTTCTATTTTAGCTAGTTTAATTGCTTTCTTGCACTCTTTATTATACCTTTTGAGGTGCTGGCAGTTCCATTACTCCAATCTATTTCATAAATCACCATAAACATAATCCACTTACCTTCAAGTTGACTTGGTGGATACATGGTCCGGGGAAACTACATCTCTCTAACCACATAGTGATACCTCATAAGTCGGAGCCCGGCTCATAATATGATGTCGCGGGCTTAGCCAATGTGGGAGCTCATAAAGCTATACGTCATCAGCCATCTGTGGTTATGGGGAGTAGACAACCATCCTTCGGTGTCTCCCACAGGGGCGTGTCTAGTGGCTATGTCTCCTATCATAGGGGCGTGTGCTTCGCACATCACAGTACATTCCTGTCACTCCTGGGTCAGATTGGAACCTGCCCCTTAACCCTCTGTGTCAGCCAAAAGTATGACATGTATCCCATAACCCCTAATCGTCTCCTAGTGTCCCTAGGGGTGCTTAATCATGGACCCTCATCAACCTTGCGTAAGCCCTACTCATAGGTAATACTACCTGTAAGTGTCACCGGCGGTCCCATCCACTGCACCTCCCCCCCAACGGGTATACCTTCGCTCACTAAGGTGAGCTATCTCATCAATCTGCTAATGCTCATCCCGTTCTCCCATTCATTAAGAACCCAGTATCCACCAAATGCAACCTGAAAGAAAACAATATATAATAAAAACAATTTATATAAAGCTAAAAACATGTCAGGGTAAACCCTAGCATACTCTCTCTCAATATATTTAACCCCCTTATACTGGAGTCAATACTAGATCTCATATTAAAACAAATGTATATTGTATCAGTGTACCCCAACTTATGATGATAGGGCCTATGTCCATAGCCTTCACATCATTGCCATTAGCATAGTGGTGCTAGACTGGGGGCTATATCTCCTCTGGGGGAAATTACTTCATTAGTTGCACCACATTTCATTCAGTACAATAGATTCTCCACAAAGTTATCATCAGCATATCGGTATCTAAATGAAACACTGTAGCGCCCACTGTTCATTCAGGCCTCTCGGGGCCAATGTGTCCAGTTCGTAGATCCAGCGGGCCTCAAGCTTCAATAAGGTCTTTTCCTTTATCCAGCCCCCCCACCTCCTGGGCCACTCCGTCAAATATCATACATTTTAGACTCGCTAATGGATGGTGGGCAGTCCTAAACTGACGGGCAACCGCCATATCACCATATTTGCTATTTGTCTCTTTCTTTCCCTCTATCGCATTACAAATAGACATACGGTGATTAGCCATCCGTTCCCGAAATGTCGTTGTCGTCATGCCCACATAATAAAGTCCACATGGACAACTGATGTAATAGATCACCCCCTTGCTTGTGCAGGTGAATCTTTTATTCATTTTTATTCTTCTCCCAGTATGGGGATGAGGAAAAGAATTACCTGCCAAAAGGCTGTTGCATGTCACACAGTTTGGGCATCTAAAACATCCCGGTTTGGAAAACAATTGCTTTGGCATTGGAAAAGTATCAGTGGACATTAACATGGATCTCAGATTCTTTCCTTTGCGAAACACTGGTTTAATGTAAGTATCTTTAAATGGCAAGTCTACTATCTGTAGACACTGTGTGCCAATTCTTCTCCATGCTTTGTTGTATCAGTTTATTTCTTGATGTGAAGCTAGTGAAGAAATTGACACTCCTCCTTCCAGGTATTTGGCTTATTCGTCTCTTCTTGGGCTCTTGCAACAAAATTCGATTTTTAATCATTAAGAGTTCCTTTTCTGAATACCCCCTTTGGAGGAACCTCTGAATCATTTCCCCCATTTGTTCTTCCCTCCGTATGGGGTCAGTGTTATTTCTAAACCCCCTTAACAATTGTGAATATGGAATTCCCCTTTTTAAAGGCTCTAGATGGCAACTCTTCCTATGTAACAGAGTGTTCTTATCTGTTGGTTTACGGAAGAGGGTGGAACCGATTTTATTTCCCTCCTTGTAAATATGGAGATCCAGGAAATCAACCGTATTTGGGTCGATTGTGGCTGTCAATTTGATGGGCGTATCTAGCCCATTAATCTCATCCACAAAACTGGATGCCTGCTCCTTGGTTCGAGACCAGATAAATAACATGTCGTCTATATATCTAACATATAGACGGATCCGTGACTGAAAACAAGCGGTGATATGTGTTTTTTCAAATCGTTCCATGTACAGACAAACGAACGACGGGACCACATTGGACCCCATCACAGTCCCTACTATCTGTCTGTAGAACTGTCCTTCAAAAGGAAATAATTATGAGATAGTGGCAGATTGAGCAGATCCATCAAGAGTTCTATATGGACTACCTTTTATATATATACATATATTATTATATATATATATATATATATATATATAAATATAGCTAGAACCAAAGTGAAGCGGCACTCCAACCAAATGTACAAACATCCGCCCAGGTGCTTCGTTGTGGCTAATACAAATACTCGTAACCAAAAATGTGAGCACTCCTAGGTCTTCTAACCAAACATTTATTTAGTGTAACACACGTCAACACGTTTCGGCCGTGATCCAGGCCATTCTCAAGACTGGATCCCGGCCCAAAGAAGTTTGGTGTTTTTTTCTAGACTTTATAGACAATCACATCCTGAGCTGCTTTTCCAGTGCCTTACTGAACTAAGAAAAACTGACTTGCCCATTATAGCATTATAACACACATTAATTTTACATAATGATGTTTAATAATACTGAATGTGTGCTATAATTATAACATTGTGTTTACGTGTGTGGAGTACTATATATGTTTCTATTAGTGGGTCTGCGATAATATACAAGTTGTCTTTTTAGTGCTACTGTAAATGTGGGGCAAAAATGTGTTAAAATGTTATTCATTTTTATAAGCTCCTTGCATTGAACTTGCTTTGTTTATAAGTGCATTAGGCTATACTGACATAGAGACACTGGAATACACCTTGGGACTTGGTGTGTCTCTTGTTTATTTTGTTAATTTTCCATTATTCAGGCCTATGGCCATATCACAAGTTTGTGTGTACATGGTGGGAATAGGATATGATGTCACCTTTCTATTTAAATGTGGGCTATCAATAGTATTTAGGACACGCAACTCAGGGGGGGAATAAAAAGTCTTAATTTTATTTCAAACACATAAGATCAAAATCCAACAGGATACTAGGACTAACAGACAGCCTGACGCGTTTCATGGGACCACCCACTTCATCAGAGGCTCTAATTAAATGTGGGCTAACTTGGTTTGAATTCTTGCCAACGTTACGAAACGCATAAAGCGGATCTTGGATTAATAAAGCTACTGTGAAGAGAATATGGACTCAGATGTATGTGTTCCCGTTGTGCGACTTCCCAACATTATTGTTTGTTTGAAGTTTTACCTGTGGGTCTTGTGATGGGCCTGGGCAGTCTGCAGCTGGGCCATTGGAAGCGGACGGTGAGTTACTTACCTATCCACTTTGAATGTGTATGTTAGGTTGTTGCAGCACTTATCTGTTATGCTGAGGCTGAGGTGAAGGGTCCAGGGCGTTAAAAAGAGCACCCGGACCACTTTCTTTAGTAAGTAAGTTAACATAAGTAGTGGTTTGTTACAAAAAACTCCCCCCCACTGAATAACAGATTTGGGTTTAAAGGGGTTAGTACCACCAATGTATATTGTATTTTAATTTGTTATTGGGGTAAATATTCCCCTCTTATCCTCTCTAGCCCCCCAAAAAGTTTTGCTTGGACAGAAAATAAACAATCCTTATTAAAGGGTATATCCACCCCCAAAAACCTTTTTATATTTGGCTGGAAACCCCCAAAACCTCGACCTTGCAAGGTTTCTAAAATTCAAAGATGCTTCTAACAGTAATTATCCAGCTTTCTCTCCCCCGGCATACTCCTGCATGCTTCCGTGCCTTTTCCGTGCAAGTAAAAGGGGCCAGACCAGCAGCATCTCCTGTGATTGGCTG
Source organism: Hymenochirus boettgeri (assembly GCA_019447015.1). Classification (NCBI taxonomy): domain Eukaryota; kingdom Metazoa; phylum Chordata; class Amphibia; order Anura; family Pipidae; genus Hymenochirus; species Hymenochirus boettgeri. The sequence goes on from CM033476.1 coordinate 48,756,930, forward strand.
AAACATTGCCTAGGAAGTAGAGTGGCTGTCAGAGCAGAGACTCTTTTATCCTGTTTTAGCTCGAAACATGAGCAGGGAGTGGCACCCAGGTGACAAAAGACCGGGTTAGGTAAGTCCCTTCAGAGGCATCTTTGCGATTTCTAAATAATGCGAAAATATAGTTTGTGGGGGGTCCTCTACCAGACTATATATATATTTTTTTTTTTAGGATGGACATGCCCTTTAAGCTGTATACATGGACAAGAGTACACAAAGGTTACTAAACAGAAGCAGACTGCTTTAAAATGGATATTAAACTATTATATTTCTAAATGTATGCCTTAAAGGGCATGTCTACCCCCAAAACTACAATTTAACCCACTACTGACCCCACTGTGTAGTGTACAAAAATCCTTAGCTTACATCCCTGTTTCAAATGGCTACCCTGGAATGTCCCTCCAAAGTCCAAAAAAGTGAACAGCAGGAGCCTGTCTGTGTCCATATAGGACTCTGCCTCCTGTCTGAGAATTTGGACATGCTCAGTGCAGGCCTCCCTCCCCCTCCTGTTTCTCTCTCCCTCCCCCTATCTCCAATCCCCTTTTCTGTAGTGTAGGGCTCCCTCACCCACCTCCAACCGCTATAGTTATTTGCAGAAAAACTCCTGATCTCTATTTACATTGCCTGTTTCCCCTGATGTTCTGTACAGCCAGAAGCCGTGTCTGTGATTGGCTGCCTCTCAGCCAATCATGGACACGGCTGCCATTCCTGCCCCCTGCTTGCAGTTTCATGCAAGCAGAGGGCCGAGACTGAACGTTGGGGGAAACAGGCAATGTAAGTAGAGATCGGGAGAGTTTTTCTGCAAATAACTATAGCGGTTGGGGGTGGAAGAGGGAGCCCTACACTACAGAAAATTTAAAAAAAACAGGTGGACATGCCCTTTAAGAGATCAAGTATAAAAAGATAAAAAGGGAAGTGGGAAAAATTAAAATGGCTTTTTAAAATTTTATAAAATCAGAGGGAACAGAACAGGCTTACAAGGAAGTTCAAAAGCTGTAATAATGAGTGCAAGAAAGCAATTAAACTAGCTTAAAGGACATGTAAACTGTGCCAAATCATTTTTAACTTATCACACAGTAATAAGCATTAATTACCACCAATCTAAAGTCTGCTTTATTTTTTCTTCCCTGACCTTCCTATCCCTTGTTTTTCTTTTTTTGCTCTGGGAGTTTTACTTTTTAAAGGGGATGGGGCACAGATAGTAAGTAAAGAACTGTCAATCACCCAGACCCTCCCCCTGACACACTACATGTAGTAACTATCCATTCTATAAAAGTAAAACTTATTTCTCTGTCACTGCATGGCTAATTGATTCAGAATTAAGACCAGGAAAGGTAATAAGCATTATCTGTTGCTTTGTGCTCTTTCTGTGCAGATAAACTCAACCCTGCAGTTAGCTGCTGTTTGTGTTACTGAAGTACCAATGTACAGTGCAACCTAAAGAAATCAATTTTATGAAACACACACACACACATTCAAACTCCTAAAGCTAAAAGAAAATTACTTACAGCTGCCAGTGCTGTTTACCCTCCCATAGCAAATCAGTTTCACTGGGTGAATGGTATTGGCTGTAGTGGGGCACAGATCATCTCCACTGCACATGCTCCACACTATCTGTGCCTCAGTTTTGGGAGGGGATGGATACATAGAGAGGAGACATGCATACCAACTAGGAGTGAGCTGAACAGGACACGAGGAGATCTAGTGACAGGGAGCACTGAGAGCAAAAAAGATCAAATTCCTGGCAGCTCTAAAAATATAAAAAAGGATAAAGGCAAGTAATTTTTTTCACTTAAGTGTCCCTTTAAATAGAAAATCAAATACGAATAGAAGAACAAAGCAAGTCCAGACCCAAAATATTTTTTAAGTATATCAATAGTAAAAAGATGAGGACTAAGAATGTGGGACCATTAAATAGTGTGGCTAAGATGGTTATAGAGGAATGCCAAAAAGGCTAATGTGCTAAACCATTTTTCCCTGTTGTATTCACTAGAGAGAATCCTAGCCCTTAAAGCAGGGACTGTAATAATGTTAAGGAATATTCACTATAACTGACAGTGAATATGGTATGGAAACAATTAGACAGTCAATAATGACTGGACTTGATGAAATACATTCTCGGATCTTAAGAGAGCTTAGTCCCTTTTTATCTAGACCACTGTTTTTTTTTCTTTTTAATTTGTTTTATTGATCAACAGTAATAGTTTACTTTTGTTTGCTTTATGTATATTAATACAGATATTTAACAAGGTTACATCCATGCAATATATATCAGATATGAATGTTCCCTGTTGTTTAAATTGTATTCAGGGCTGTCTCTAGACTTTTTGGCACCTGATACAACATTCCAAATGCTTTCACCAGAAGGGGTATGGTTTTGTCATTGAAAGTGGGTGGATTGCCCACAGTGACTAGCGGGGGCATATCTAGGGTCTGTCCCGGCATGCTCTATAGATTTCTATAGGGTCCACCACAGGATAGCAATAATACAATAATATATAATAATGTAATATTGATGACATCACAGAGATCTTTACAAGCATTTGCTGGAAAACAGCTTAACAAAGCTTTAGCTTATCCATAGCTACTAGAATGTTTACCATAAACTATCCAGTTGCCATAGCAACCAGAATGGTTACTATACCCATACGGTTGCAATAGCAACCAGAATGTCTACTATTAATTATTTGGTTGCAATAGCAACCAGAATGTTTACTGTAAATCATACCTGTTGCAATAGCAATAAGAATGTTTACAATAAAGCATCCATTTGCCATAGCAACCAGAATGTTTACTATAAACCATCTGGTTGCCATTGCAACCAGAATATTTACTGTAAACCATCTTGTTGATATAGTAACCACACTGTTAACTATAAACTATCTTGTTACCATAGTAACCCGAATGTTTACTAAAATGCATCCAGTTACCACAGCAACCAGAATGTTTATTATAAACTATCCGGTTGCCATAGCTACCCGAATGTTTACTATAAACCCTCCAGTTGCCAAAGCAACTAAAATGTTTACTTTAAACTAACTGGTTGCCATAGCAACCATAATGTTTACCAAAAAGCATCCGGTTGCCATAGCAACCAGAATGTTTACTATAAACTAACTTGCCACAGCAACCAGAATGTTTACTATAAGCTAACTTGCCAAAGCAACTAAAATGTTTACTTTAAACTAACTGGTTGCCATAGCATCCATAATGATTACAATAAACCACCCGGTTGCCATAGCAACCAAAATGTTTACTATAAACCATCCGGTTGCCATAGCTCCTACAGTGCTTGTCCAAAGTCCAGAAATCTGAAGAATAGTAGGTGTCTTCCTGTGGGAAAGGTTCTGCCTCCTCCTTGTCCTTGCATCTGTGATTGCCTTAGGATAAATAGCACCCTGTGCAAGATTTGTTACTGACGCCTAGCACACAAGCACCCAACACCCCCCCCTCCCCCCACCGGGCACACACAATACTCCATTGAATGCTGCTTGCCTTCAAATCAAGTACCCCACCTGCGCTTACTGTCTTTCAGTATCTTCATTGTTCTCCCCAGTGTCTTTTAGCAATGAGCAACACATCACTGTCTGTCTGTCTATCTGTCTGTCTGTCTAGATAGGCACAGATGGACAGGCAGAGAGACTGATAGACAGAGAGACTGATATACAGAGAGGCAGAGATACAGAGACAGACAGACACACACAGAGAGAGAGACATATAGACAGACATTTTGCAAGCTGTTTTTTTTTTTTTTTTAACACAAAACAATTTTCTCTGTTATCTATCACAATCTATCCATCTAGAAACTGCAGAGGCAACAGCAACTGAAAACACGCACTTTTCTCTCTGAGTTCTGCTGGTAATTGCAACATTGTATCCTCGGCTCCAGGTGCTGATTAGCACAATTCAATGTTGCAATTACCGAGACAGCAAGAAACAGCTTTTAATGCAATAAACGAATAATTCCCTTTCTCAGTGAACTATTCCTTTAAATAATATGTAGCCCCAGCCAGAACAGTGTCTTAAAGGGCATGTTCTAGTGGCCGTAACATAGCCAAAATGATGCAGACCCCTGTTCTGGCAATTTGAACTGAGCCATAAGGGCCCAGACCTCCATTCTGGTGGCCAGAACAGAGCCCAAAGGGTCCAGACTCCCGTTTTGGCAGCCAGATCAGAATCAAAAAGGTTGCAGACCTTCTTTCAGGTGGCCAGAGCAGAGACAAAAAGGTTCAGACCCCTGTTCTGGCAGCCCAAACAGAGCCAAAACTATCTATACCCCCATTCCACCAGCCAGAGTCAAAAGGGTCCAAACCCCTATTCTGGAGGCCGGAACATAGCCAAAAGGATTCAGATGCCTGTAACAGAGCCAGAACACAGCCAAAAGAGTGCTGACCCCTATTCCGGAAGCCAAAATAGAGTCAAAAGTGTGCAGACCCCTATTCCGGCAGCCAAAATAGAGCCAAAAGGGTGCAGACCCCTGTTCCAGTGGCATGAAAAGACCAAAAAGTGTGCAGGCCCCCAGCGAACAGAACCAAAGTCGAAAGAGTACAGACCCCCATTCTGGCAGCCAGAACACAGAAAATAAGGGTGCAGACCCATGTTCCGGAACCCAGAACAGAACAAAAATGGTCCAGAACCCCATTCTAGCAGCCTGAACAGAGCCAAAAGGGTGCAGACCCCCGTTCCGACAGCCAGAACACAATATACTCAACGGTATAACACTCAATTCCGGCACCTATATTAGTGATGCTATTTTACTGTCTTTTGAGAGGGGACGCTGTTCATTGTCTCTTCTGGGTCTAGTGACTGTCCCAATTTCTTATTAGTCCTGTTAGGAAGGGCTCATGAGTAGGCTAATAAGGAAAGGTTGGACTAGATGAATGTGTGTTCAGTATGTCTTCATTCAACAGTGCCAAAAAGGTCCAGACCCCAATTCCTGTGGCCAGAACTGAGCCAAAAGTGTCCAGGCCCACGTTCTGGCACTTAGAACTAAGCCATAAGGATCTAGATCCCTTTTCTGGTGGCAAAAACAGAGCCAAAAGGGTGCAGACCCCTGTTCCAGTGGTCAGAACAGACCCATAGTCCAGACCCCCATTCCAACAGCCAGAACAGAGCTCAAAGGTTGTAGACCCCCGTTCGGGGAGCCAGAACAGAGCTGAAATGGTCCAAACCCCTGATATTGAATTGCGAAAGCAGCATTTACCTAGAGCGATAGCGGCTCTGGGTAAATGAGCCTGGTAGTGTAGTAAATGATCTAAAATAAAAAGAAAACAGTTATTATAATCATTAAAACCATATATTTCTTTTACACCGACATACTGTACAGAAACTACTTTACTAAGCAGGTACCAAAGTTCATAGCAATGAGAGAAACAGGTCATGAGTGACCTTAGCAACATGTAACATCGGATCTAGATAAAGAACAATGAATCGGCAAATAAGATAACAGGTATGATTTATAGCTAAGCAGCAAGTGAATAATTCAAAACAATTCTGTTAATGTATCATTTACATCACTGTAGGCTGCTTTCAGATGAGTGTTTTTTCTGAGCGGGTTGTGCCCCTTGTGAAATGCTACATGTAACGACTCACTAGCAGGGACCGCCAAGGGACCATTCAGAAGACAATCTGAAAATGGCCTCCTGTGGTTTATCAGAAAGTAGTCTCAGGTTGATTCTGTACTGTATGGAAAGCTATTTTGTGTCAAACTGCAACAGTTCTGCTATCCAGAAGGCAATATCTGATAAGCTGCATGAAAAGGCTTGGGAAAATACCGTAATGTGCAAATACGATTATGTCTTTGGTAACGCTGTAGACTTAACTTCCTTACAGAAGTTCAGCTCATTGAGCAATCAAGCACTGAAAATAATCAGAAAAGAAAAGTATCAACAGTAACCAGACAAGAGTTTCTGAGTGCTACACTGGATAAACTGAGGTATGACTTGTGCCTCAGGCAAATGAACGTTTTACGCTGCTTCTGGGTTAGTACGTAGATATAAATGGCTATATGTGGCAGATGTGTAGGCATAGCTCTGTGAGTAGGTTTAAAGATGAGTGAATAAATGATTGTGTACATAGCTCTGTATATTATACCTGCTAGTGTGTATACATACACATGGTTCTGTAGAAGACAAGGTGCTTATTGCTTAATTGCTTGATGTGAGAATGTAAATGTGTGTGTGCATGTAACTTTTTCAATACATACTGTATGTGTGTATGTGTGGGCATAGCCCTGTGTGAGTACATGGTAGTGTCTTACTGACAATACAGAAGTATGTAAGTCTGAAAGTTTTCTGAGGGGGTTTATATGAAAAAGATGATGGACAAATTAAAAATAAATGTTTATGCAATGCCTCACTGTACATGTTAGTAAGTAAACTAAAGAAAACAAAGGTAGTTTAAATTGGTGTAATGGATGAAGAACCTTTATACACAATAGATTTCAGACAGATTTGGTAAATAGTGATATTTACTGCATAATCTTTTTTTGTAAATAGATAGAATGAAAAGTACCTGGGGCAAAGAAGTTGGAATGGTAATTGCTACCTCCCAATATTGTATCTACACAAAGAAAACTGCCTCTGCCAGCCAGGCTTCCTCATGGCTTCATTACTATCTTTTAATAGAAAGTCCAGGACACTAAACTGGCAGATTGTACATGCTCATGCTCCAAATGATATTTGAAATAAGGAAAACTCAACCCTACCTCCCTGCCGCAAGTTATTTTCATTTTTTTTTTTTTTACAGTGGGGTTGCCTTTTTATACAGCTGTTGTAATTGCCAAACATGGTAAGTTTGGGCTCTATACTACTTATTCCTGATTTGGGGTTTCAATCCTCAATCATTGGAGTGTTCCACCAATAATCCCTTAAATAGTAAGTCCAGTTATATGATAGGGAGAGACCAATACACTTACAGACCATTAAACTCACAATATATTTCATGTGGCATGCACGCAGAACTGCTAGACCTGAAGAAGAGAGAAGTGTATCTCTCAAAAGCTTGTCTGTAAAAACAAACTGTTAGTAAAAAATAAAAAGATATCACCATATCCTACAGTACTCATCTTTTTAGTCTATGCTACTGGACTAACACAGCTACATCCATTATATCTAAATTGTAATACGACTGCAGCTGTGCACACCGTGCCATAATGGAAAGGGTTTACAATGTGGTTTCAAATATAACTTCAATTTTATTCAAAATTGTTACATGCCTGACATGTTTGGGATGTAGGTTTTGTTTCTCACGGGTTGATCCCTACTTCCTCTCCTTACACACCCTAATGGTGAATACTATGTGCATCCACCAGATGTCACTCTCTATATACGTCTGTGTGTGATATCATAGATTGATAGTTGTGAGCGCAGGAAAACATCTTCACTCATCACTTAATACAAAACATTGTGCATTTCTCCCAATTAAAACCAAGGAAATAATATCTAGATGTTTATTCTAATAATGTGCATTGGTATTCTTGGATGGAGAGATCTGAGACTCTCTCTTATCGCCCTCTCCTATATAATTGGTATAACCCTGATCACAAAGATGGTCTATTATATAAGTAGTGGACTGTACAATATCTCCTATAGTCTAGTGGATTCACTATAATGTAAATTTATTACTAATACTGATACATTCACCTATGTATGAATGTAGGAAAGTGTGTATATGATTACACATTTTAGCTATTTAAAACAACTTCTTCTGTCAACTAGCTCATGAATGAATTGGATTTTATGACTGTTGGAAACCTTTCAGCCTATCATTTGTATATTTGTAAGTTCAATGATGTTTAATCATTTTTAATTTTCATCATAGTATTTAAAATATTATCAGGCCAAATGGGGTATGGGAAAATTATATAAGGCTATTTTATAGGGTACCTACATGTTGATACACATACATGCAGTCAGAAAACCCTAGTATCAAGTCTATTCCTGATAACAGGTTACATCCCAAATTGAGTTCCTTGGGTGTTCGGGTGTCTAACCAGGAGATCCATTTGATCAATTTCCCTAATTTACCCTTGTTTTTCCTATCCACCAGTATAGTTTGGATACCAAGGAAGCAGATTTTACAATTGTAACAGTCTATAAAATATCTGGCAACAGGGCTACTTAAGTGTCTTTATTGGTTATTTGTCTGTGTTCCCTCATGTTTTTTTAGGATTTGCTTTGACATACCTACATTTTGGATCTTGCATTTTACACATGTCAAAATATACACCACATGTATGGTGCTGCAGTTTATATATTGTCTACTTTGATAAACATTCCCAGTAGCTGAACTGGAGAAACTGCTGCCCATTTGTATGTGCCCATAAAGAGTCTGATGTGATGGACGAGACATGACGATCAAGTGCATGCACAAGTGCGTCAAATGGATGTTTCAGTCTTTTCTGCCGTGGCGAATCAACAAACGACACCCGGGCCTAACAATTACACACACACAACTTTCAGCTGAAATGCTCGTTTGTCGTGGGTGTAGCTTTCACTCAAAGGGGTCATGTCTTGTCCATCATGCCATGTGTGTATATGGACCATAAGACTTAGCCAGTAGGACATTTTAGGGGCACAATATTAGTGAATAGAATGGGAGGTAAACTAGCCCCAATCGATCTCGCCCTTCTAGGTAGAAATCTTCATTTCTGTCCTATAACCTCCTTAGTTCTGTACCTTTGTATAGTACTGGTAAGTATTTGCATATGTAGACAAATGGAGGAGCACACTATTTCACACAATCTGTGATAATTTATTGAGCAAAAGACATACAACGTTTCAGAGGATGTATAGTCCCCTTCCTCAGCTATCATCCCCAAAATGTATGTCTTTTGCTCAATAAATTATCACAGATTGTGTGAAGAAGTGTGCTCCTCCATTTGTCCACATAATGTACACTGGATTATTTTAGTCCTAAGGGTAGAGGGTGGTGAGGATTGCACCTATTATGGGCCATTGCCAAGTTTGGTGTTCTTGAGTGGATCCTGGTTGTAAGTATTTGCATACAAATTTCAAAAATGTTTGTATTGTGGAATAAATCTAGTGACAAAAGCTATATTCCTCTGATTGTCTATTAATGCAATATTTTTCTTATGTGTCTTGATTTTTATTTGGAGGTGTCTTCTGTTGCCTTATTTTGTGCTTCTCCTAGTGTTGTCCTGTCATATCCCCTATCTACTAATCTATTGATAAGTTCCATAGATGTCTTAATGAAATCTGTATCCATGGTGCCGTTGTGTCTAGTCTCAAGGTATTGTCCATATGGTATGGCTTTAATGCAACTTAAAATGTGTACACACCTTAGCGAAATAATCCCGTTAACAACGGGATTGGCTCTATGGGCCCTATTTATAAAAGATCGATATCGTTATCGAAAAAATACCGATCGTTATTGTAAAATAACGATCGTTATCATTAGATACCGATCGTTAGCATTAGATACCGATCGTTATTTTACGATAACGATTGGTATTTTACGATAACGATCTGTATTTTTTCGATAACGATATCGATCTTTTATAAATAGGGCCCTATATCGCTATGTGTGTACAGCCAAAATGACCGTTTCCGATGCCGACAAATGTTAGACTGCAGCATCGGAAATGGTAATTCTGACAGGAAAATTTCCCTTTTGTTGCAGTCGGCCCTGTTGGGAATCCTGCAGTTTCTGTCTGTCATCTTTAAAAGATTGGTACAGTGTGAACCCACCTTTAGAGGGTGACTCGGATATGCCTGTAATATAGTGTTCCTGTCCTGTTCTTTCCAATAAAATGTAGTCTCCAAGTGATTCCCTTCCGCATAGATTCAAAAGTCTAAATGATTGACAAAGCAAACCCCTGAGGCTGGGCATATACCATGGGATATGTTCATTCGACCCTTCGCCACTAGTGCCACAAGCAATGTAGGACGCAGCAAAAGTACACAAGACTGTCAGTCCATTGGCCCGAAATATTGGTTTGTGTATACCCGGCAAATTTTAAAATGACACTGTTACCATTTAAACTCTGTAGTATTCTAGAAAGGCTATCTGTTGGCCCTTTTCTGATCTACGGGAGATCATCTATGTATCCAATCCCATTCTAGTGTGGGTAAATTCTTGTTGAGTGTAATGGAATTCTTCCTCCCAACATCCCATATATAATTTGCCATAGGTGGGGCCAAATTTGCCCCCATTGCTGCCCCAAATGCCTGCAAGTAAAAAAACATTGTCGAATTGAAAAGAGTTGTGTGTAAAAAAGACACAATATATAGAAAATTGGGCTGTTGTACATTCATATTAAAGTGCAACTAGAGATCAAAAATACAATACATACAAAAATAGAATTCTAGTGCACTAGAATTCTATTTTCTGTATGTGTATAAAAAAGAATCTGAAATGAATATATTGGTCTCTCCATATGATATAACTGTAACTGCCAAGGGCAAAACTAATTAGTGAAACATAGGTAGACAGCAAGCCTAGATGCCTGTTAAATGTTTACATAGTATAAATAAATGAATAGTTGATATACAAAGGGTCTGAATAGATATTTTCAAATACACAACTGGGGCACTATACTCCATCTTTATTAGTATAAACAACTGCATAATGATATTTCCCTTTCTAGAGACTATCTGGCCTTTAGATAATGACAAATTACATGTACACAGCCTAGAGTGAATAATTGTTTAAAATCTTTTTCACATTATCATTATTATCCATAATGCTTTTATGCCTCTCACGGTAAAAATCCTCTTTTATATACAAACCACGTGGCTTGCCATAACACCACTTGTTATAGTCTGACATAATTAATCATTTGAAAGCAGCTAAACATGATGACAGCCAGATAAAATCCTTATCAGGAATAATGTTCAGTAGCTTGGGGAAAGTAAACATTTAGCACACATATTTCCATCTTTTAAGCTTAAAAAAGGAAGGCAATGCCCCTACAGTTTAAACAATCAACAAAGGAAAGATGGAAACACAAACTGCATATGGAGAACCTTGTTAGCATGCATTCATGGCTGGCAAATTGACAAAATAACATGTAGGGGCCTGTTCAGAATTACACCATTCATCTCCCTATATCTATAATATATAAAACATATTAATCAATTCAATCTAAACCATTCCAGTCCCCTGTTCATAAATGTATATCAGACCCATTTCTATGTGCAAATTGTATCGCCTCATACCTACCATGTTTGAATTTATCTATTCTCAACACCATTTTTGAACAATATTATATTATTCATATATCACCACCCTTTCCCTATAACATTTGTTCTTTCTACATAAAGTTATATTAAGACATATAGGGAATAATGCAAAGTTGCCGGTGCTATTACTTAGCAGCAACCAATCAGATATTAACTTTTTACATGTTTACTGCAGTTAGATAACATCTGATTAGTTCCTACATGTTGTTAGCACGGGCACATTAGTATAGTAGTAGTATTAAAGGTTGAATAAAGACAAACATCCATCCAGCCCAACCTACTGTTAAATACCAGTAACATGCAACATTCCTTGTTTTCCGAAACTGATTCAGCTTTTTTTTTTAAACTATCCTATGAACCTGCCATCAACACGTCTAATGGAAGACAGTGCCATAGTTTTACCATTTTTACAGTGAAAAACTCTTTCTGAACATAAAGACATCTTTTCTTCCAGTCTTAAGGGATGTCCATGTGTCCTCTGACATGTTCTATTGGTGAACAATGCCCCAGATAGTTTATTGTATAGCTCATTATTTATGTTTTTATACACAGTAATCATAACCCCACGCAAGCACCTTTTCTCCAGTGTACATAATTGAAATGTATCCAATCTGTCCTCATATTCAAGCTCCCCTATTCCCTTTATTATTTTAGTTGCCCTTCTCTGAACCCTTTCCATTTCCAAGATGTCCTTTTTGTACACAGGATTCCAAAATTGCACTGCATATTCAAAATGAGGCTTTACAAGTTCTCCACCAAAGCTCAAAGATCCTTTTCCAACAGGGATTCACTTAACACAGAGCCATTTATAGTATAAGCAGCACAAGGATTTTTAAGTGCAAAATACATCACCTTTACTATAACTCTTTCCTCCGCCGCACTGCCAGGCCCTCTGCTTGCGCGAAAATGCAAGCAGGGGGCCGGACATCACGTCTGTGATTGGCTGAGAGGTGATTGGCTGAGAGGCAGCCAATCACGGACGCGGCTGACGGTAGTCCTGAACGTCGGAGGAAAGAGGGAAGGTAAGTTACTATTGGGGCACTTTCTGTTTATACAAATATAGCGGTTGGGGCTAGGGGAGCAAGGAGAACATTGTGTCAAAAGTTTTTTGAGCTAGGGGGAGGGAGACCAAATAGGGAGGGAGAGGGAGGAGGAGAATGGCTGCAGTGCGCATGCCTAAATTCCTATATGGACTCTCCTATCCTCCTGGTGGCCATTTTTTTGGACTTTGGGGGGGGATTACAGGACAACCATATGGAGCTGGGATGTAAGGTAAAGATTAAACTACACTACACATTGGGGCCAGTAGTGGGGGTAATTATAGTTTTGGGGGGTGGACATGCCCTTTAATATAATTAAAAAATTGTTTAGGGTTAGTGTTGCTTTGTTCAGCTATCCTAACTTCATTATTAATTTTAGCTAGCTTAATTGCTTTCTTACAATCCTTGTTACAGTTTTAATTATTCCTAAAGGCCCTTTCTGTTCCCTGTGACTTAAAGGTTTTAAATGCCATTTTCTTCCTTTTCATTTCCCTCTTCACATCAGAATTAAGCAACATGGGTGCAGACTTATGTTTTTGAAAATTATTTCCCAAGGGTATAAATTTAAATGTGAAATAGCTTAAAATCCCCTTAAACACAGTCCACTTCTGTTCAATACCTTTACCTGATAATATATCATCCCAGTTGACATTCTGAAGATCTACTTTTAACCTGGGAAAATTAGCTTTCCTGAAATTAAAAGTCTTTGTTAACCCAGTGCACTTTTCCTTTCGATAACATACAACACTATTTCTTGGTCACCATTCCCTAAGCCTCCAGTTTCTTTTATACATATAATATGCTCCACGATGCTAAATATTACCATAACCAAAAGAGCTCCTTTTCTAGTAGGAACTTCAACCAACTGTGAGAGAAAATTATCATGCAGCAAATTTAGGGACCCATCACCCTTTACTGTGTTGGCAGTTCTACTATGCCAATCAATGTCAGGGTAATTTAAGTCCACCATAATCAGAACACTCCCTAAACTTGCAGCCCTTGTCAATTGCATATGAAGCTGACTCACTTCCTCCCTGCTAGCATTTGGCGGCTCTCAGCAGACACCAATAATGACATTACCCCCCTTCCTGTTTCCAAATTCCACTCATATTGCTCCCACTTTAACATCTATATCGCTAGTTGTGTCTTCTATTAAATTTGACTTAAACTCTTGTCTAACATAAGCAAACACTCCCCCCTTTCCTGTTTTCTCTATCCTGCCTAAAGGAGTATCCTTCTAAATTTACATCCCAGTCATGAGAGTGGTTCAACCATGTTTTTGTTATACCTATTGCATCATACTTTTCAGTCTACGCTATTATCTTCAATTCTCCCATTTTGTCAACCAGGCTTCTTGCATTTGCAAACATACATTTTAGATTATGATCCTTTAATTTATTTATACCCTTTAATACGCATGCCTCCCTATCCTCTATGCCACCTCCCTTTCCACCCACCACCGCCAATCTACACGCTTTCCCCCTGTTCTATTTATCCCATTGAAACTGATGTTACCCTCCCCTCCCCCCAAACCATGTTTAAAATCCCCTCCAACCCTTTAGCCATCTTCTCCTCCAAAACAGCTGTACCACCATCAGTGAGGTACAACCCATCACTACTAAAAAGCCTGTAGCCGACAGAAAAGTCTGCCCAGTTCTCTAAAAACCCAAACCCTTCTTACTTACACCAACCTAATTTTTGCACCTTTTATTGCATCAGCCAAACATATTAGCTCCTAATATTTTATTTTGAATTCTGTGTAAAAAGAGCTGAGTACCATCCCAAAATGGTCTCACTGCCCTTATTTATAGGTCAGGTCGCTGTTGCCAAACAGAGCAGCATTTTTCCAACAGCTCTTTTCCCCCACAGCTACAGTACGACTGATTTAACCTTTTTGCAATGTAAAAAAAAAATAAATACATGCCCTGCTGTAAGGCAGTCAACTGCAATTTGTGTTGTATTGCTTATATTGAAACCTAGGAAGGTTATCAGCAGTAGCCAGGCCCCAGTGAGAGCAGTGCATTGTAATATGTTACAGGGTTAACAGACATCCTCATTTGGACTGGACTGCAGAGAGGAATGCAGAGAACAAATCAGTGACATGTAGTTAGGATCCCAGTCTTGGTATTTAAATAAAGATCTGGCAACCCTAGTACACCATTTTAATTGAGTTAAATGACTATGCATGCGATGCACAACAAAAATGGTGATGCAAAGCAGAAAGTGGGCATGTAATCACGGTATATATTCATCTGCATATAGTGGGGCCATTAAAAAGCAAACTGTCTACTGAAATTTTTGTGTTAGCTGCCGACGAAGTCTAGGGATAGACGAAACGCGTCCAGCCAGAGGACTTTTAATCTGCTCTCTACGAATGCCCTTAATGCCTGAATCCGGTGTAGTATCACTGTTGTTATGCTCTGAGCCATATAATGATCTGCCACACAGTTATTTCTGGGATTTTCAATACTAATATATTTGATTGATGTACTAATGTCCTGTGGACAAAATTTGTATATATTATTTCATGATCTATAGATTTAACTACAGGGTATAGTACTACACAAGGCCCACATAGAGACTTACTTTGGTATGCCACCATGTTAGACCTTGAAACTACCCCTGTCAGATATACCGGTATATCTTGCATTAAATACTTGATGATATTATATTGACATCTTACATTTATATATGGGCTTTTTGAAAGAGAGTGTTTTTAATATGTGGGGTATTTTTCTATTTTGTCTTATATTGTCTATTGATTGCTCCCATTGCATGTTTAATAAAGGAGTTTTTTATACTACTTCATTGGGAAGTGTGCCCAGCCTGTTATATCCACTACTTTGCTTTTTTCTTTTGTATGGTTTACTGAAATTTTCTAAGCTGGAGCAAGGGATGAGGACCATCAATGAGGACCAGCAATTTAGGTCCTCACCCTGGGTACATTTTGAAGGTATAATTCCTTTTCAAAACCTTGGCTGTTTAGTCAGTCAGAGGTGTGAGAAATCACAGCTTAAGGTTAATTAACCAAACCCACAAAGGTCCAAATGTCTAAGGCTGGCCCCACAGTGGCTGCAGAAAAAACCCGAGCCCTCCATTTCAGCAGACACTGTTGGTTCAACCCTACAGTTCACCAGAAAGTGTTAGCTCAACCATCCAGTTAATCAGTCAGCGTTGACTTAATAGTGGCTGGTAAACTGGAGGGCCCACAGTGACTAGTACTTACAAGTTGCCCATTGTGACTAGTACACACACTTTGCCCACGGCGACTGATACATGCAAGCTGCCAACAGTGACTAGTACATACAAGTTGCCCACAGTGACTATTTATATACCGTACCTTTTATCTTACTGTGGCAGGAGATATGATGGCAGGCAGACAGAGGCAGGATAAAATCACAGCTACTGTAGACCACTAGCAAATTCGCCTGTGCGCATGCCAGAAACACATGCCAGCTCATCCTTTAAGGATACCTTAAAGAATCCAACATATAAGAATCTGCTTATCTTCACTAATCAGACAACTGTCTGAAAACAAACAAATATACAATGAAAAAATTTGCAAGCTTAAAGGGACTTTTTCCCCTCAAATAAAAAAATTGGTATTAACTGGGGGAAAAGTGATTTACATTTCAGGAGCGTCCTCTTTAACAAGATAACATGTGTGGCAGTGAGAAATCCTTACAAAACCCAAGACCAATTCCCCCAAAATTTCCAACGGTCGCAGGGAGCTGACATCAATTGGGCCTCCTAAAGATTTCTTGGACCTAGGCAGGAACCTTGCAGATAATCCGCCTGTGAAACTGACCTAACACTGAGCAAGACTTAAAATTGCTCCTTATAGAAAAACAGGGTGAAACTTACCCAGACAGACAGATAGACAACCACAAACATAGACACACAGCCTGGTAGTGATAGACAGAAAGACAGTGAAATAGAAAGACAGAGACAGAGATCAGAGTTGGACAGAGAGAAACAAATTAATGACACAAAGGCACAGTAAACTGGCAATTTCATTATATACTGGTAGCAATTTGGTCATTTTAAACTAACTGCTGTGTTCAGTTGTAGTCAGGTGCTTGCCCTCATCTTTGGCCAGGGAGACCTTCTTGTACCTTAAACATGGACCTCTGCCCCTATCTATCTTTTTCTGTCCCTCTCTCTGTATATCTATCTCTGCCTATATATCTGCCTCTTGTCTATCTATTTTACTCTGTCTGTCTTTCTGCCTATTGTCTGTATGTCTAACTGTTTTTCTATCTATCTATCTATCTATCTATCTATCTATCTATCTATCTATCTATCTATCTATCTATCTATCTATCTATCTAACTCTGCCTCTGTATCTATCTAACTGTCTGTCTGTCTATCTAACACTGCATGTCTTTCTATTTATCTATCTATCTAAACTCTATCTATCTATCTATATATCTATCTATCTATCTATCTTTGCTATCTATCTATCTATCTATCTATCTATCTATCTATCTATCTATCTATCTATCTATCTATCTATCTATCTATCTTTGCTATCTATCTATCTATCTATCTAGGATTCTTGATAAAAAGCTACTGTGAAGAGAATATTGACTCGCATGTATGTGTTCCCGTGTGGGCGACTTCCCAACATATTGTTTGTTTGAAGTTTTACCTGTGGGTCTTGTGTGGGCCTGGGCAGTCTGCAGCATGGGATCCTTGGAAGCGCGACGGTGATATTACTTACCTATCCACTTTGAATGTGTATGTTAGGTTGTTGCACACTTATTCTGTTATGCTGAGCGCGAGGTGAAGGGTCCAGGGCGTTAAAAAGAGCACCCGGACCACTTTCTTTTAGTAGTAAGTTAACCTAAGTAGTGGTTTGTTACAAAACTCCCCCCCACTGAATAACAGATTTGGGTTTAAAGGGTTAGTACCCCAATGTATATGTATTTTAATTGTTTATTGGGGTAAATATTCCCCTCTTATCCTCCTAGCCCCCCAAAAAGTTTGCTTGGACAGAAAATAAACAATCCTTATTAAAGGGTATACCACCCCAAAAAACCTTTTTATATTTGGCTGGAAACCCCCAAAACCACCTCGACCTTGCAGGTTTCTAAAATTCAAGAGATGCTTCTAACGTAATTATCCAGCTTTCTCTTCCCCCGGCATACTCCTGCATGCTCCGGCCTTTTCCGTGCAAGTAAAAGGGGCCAGACCAGCAGCATCTCCTGTGATTGGCTGAACATTCCCTAGGAAGTAGATGGCTGTCAGAGCAGAGACTCTTTTATCCTGTTTTAGCTCGACACTGAGCGGGAGTGGCACCCGGTGACAAAAGACCGGGTTAGGTAAGTCCCTTCAAAGGCATCTTTGCGATTTCTAAATATGTGTAAATATAGTTTTGTGGGGGGTCCCTCTACCAGACTATTTTTTTTTTTTTTTTTTTTTGTAGGATGGACATGACCTTTAGCTGTATACATTGCAAGAGTACACAAAGGTTACTAAACAGAAGCGACTGCTAAAAAAATGGATATTAAACTATTATATTTCTAAATGTATGCCTTAAAGGGCAGTCTATACACCCCCAAAACACAATTTAAACCCACTACTGGCCCCACTGTGTAGTGTACAAAACCTTAGCTTACATCCCGTTTCAAATGGCTACCCTGGATGTCCTCCAAAGTCCAAAAAAATGGACAGCAGGAGCCGGTCTGTGTCCATTAGGACTCCGCCTCCTTCTGAGAATTTGGACATGCCAGTGCGGCCTCCCTCCCCTCCGTTTCTCTCTCCCTCCCCCCCCTATTCCATCCCCTTTTCTGTAGTGTAGGGCTCCCACACCACCTCCAACCGCTATATTTATTTGCAGAAAAACTCCTGATCTCTATTTACATTGCTGTTTTCCCCTGATGTTCTGTACAGCCAAAGCCGTGTCTGTGATTGGCTGCCTCTTCAGCCAATCATGGTCACGGCTGCCATTCCTGCCCCCTGCTTGCAGTTTCATGCAGCAGAGGGCCGAGCTGAACGTTGGGGAAACAGGCATGTAAGTAGAGTCGGGAGAGTTTTTTCTACAAATAACTATAGCGGTTGGGGGTGGAAGAGGGAGCCCTACACTACAGAAAATTTAAAAAAAACGGGGACATGCCCTTTAAGAGATCAAGTATAAAAGTAAAAAGGGAAGTGGGAAATTAAATGGCTTTTTTAAAATTTTTATAAATCAGAGGAACGAAAGCTTACAAGAAGTTCAAAAGCTGTAACATGAGTGGCAAGAACAATTAAACTAGCTAAAGGACATGTAAAACGTGCCAATCAATTTTTAAACTTATCACACAGTAATGCATTAATTACCACCAATCTAAAGTCTGCTTTATTTTTTCTTCCTTTGACCTTCCTATCCCTTGTTTTTCTTTTTTTGCTCTGGGAGTTTTACTTTTTAAAGGGGATGGGGCACATAGTAAGTAAAGAACTGTCAATCACCCAGACCCTCCCCCTGACACCCCTACATTTAGTAACTATCCATTCTAATAAAGTAAAACTTATTTCTCTCTTTCACTGCATGGCAAATTGATTCAGAATAAGACCAGGAAAGGTAATAAGCATTATCTTTTGCTTTGTGCTCTTTCTGTGCAGATAAACTCAACCCTGCAGTTAGCTGCTGTTTTGTGTTACTGAAGTACCATGTACAGTGCAACCTAAAGAAATCATTTTATGAAACACACACCACACATTCAAACTCCTAAAGCTAAAAGAAAATTACTTACAGCTGCCAGTGCTGTTTACCCTCCCATAGCAAATCAGTTTCACTGGGTGAATGTATTGGCTGTAGTGGGGCACAGATCATCTCCACTGCACATGCTTCCACACTATCTGTGCTCATTGGGGAGGGATGGATACATAGAGAGGAGACATGCATACCAACTAGGAGTGAGCTGAACAGGACACGAGGAAGACAGTGACAGGGAGCACTGAGAGCAAAAAGTCAAATTCCTGACAGCTCTAAAAATAAAAAAAGGATAAAGGCAAGTAATTTTTTCACTTAAGTGTCCCTTTAAATAGAAAATCAAATACGAATAGAAGAACAAGCAGTCCAACCCAAAATATTTTTTAAGTATATCAATAGTAAAAAGATGTAGGACTAAGAATGTGGGACCATTAAATAATATGGCTAAGATGGTTATAGAGAGAATGCCAAAAAGGCTAATGTGCTAACCATTTTTCCCTGTTGTATTCACAGAGAGAATCCTAGCCCTTAAAGCAGGGACTGTAATAATGTTAAGGAATATTCACTATAACTGACAGTGAATATGGTATGGAAACAATAGACATCAATAATGACTGGACTTGATGAAATACATTCTCGGATCTTAAGAGAGCTTAGTCCCTTTTATCTAGACCACTGTTTTTTTTCTTTTTATTTGTTTTATTGATCAACAGTAATAGTTTACTTTTGTTTGCTTTATGTAATTAATACAGATATTAACAAGGTTACATCCATGCAATATATATCAGATATGAATGTTCCTGTTGTTTAAATTGTATTCAGGCTGTCTCTAGACTTTTTGGCACCTGATACAAACATTCCAAATGCTTACCCAGAAGGGGTATGGTTTTGTCATTGAAAGTGGGTGGATTGCCCACAGTGACTAGCGGGGGCATATCTAGGGTCTAAGAAGATCAGGGACATTCCATGATTTTTAGACCACTCCCCTTTCTCCACTCCAATTAAGCCACACCCACTATGTACTTAATAGAGATGGCCAAAAAGACACAGAACAGCAATAGACAACCACAAACTAACACACAGCCCGATAGTGATCAGACAGAAAGACAGTTGAAACCACGGACAGAGATAGAGATCAGAGTTGGACAGAAAGACACAAATTAATGACACAAGGCACAGTAACTGGCAATTTCATTAATAATACTGGTAGCAATTTGGTCATTTTAAACAACTGTTGTGTTCAGTTGTAGTCAGACACTTGCCACACCTTGGGCCAGGAGACCTTCTTGTACTTTCTACATGGACCTCTGCACCTATCTATCTCTATCTGTCCCTCTCTCTCTCTTTGTGTAGATCTATCTCTGTCTATATATCTGCCTCTTGTTTATCTATTTTACTCTGTCTGCCTATTGTCTATCTGTCTCTCTATCTATGTCTATCTGTTTCCATGTAGCAATGGCTAGAGCTAGCAAGATATTGTCTTGTATAAAGAGGGGAATAGATTCAAGAGAGAAAAACATTATTCTCCCTCTTTACAAGCACTGGTAAGGCCTCATTTGGAATCCCATATACACAAAGGGACATCTCGGAATTGAGGCAGTTCAGAGAAGGCAACTAACTAATAATAAGGGGAATGGAGGGGCTTGAATATGCAGGCAGATTAGACAAGTTAGGCGGTTTACATTGGAGAAGCGACTTTTGCGTGGGGACATGATACCCTTAATACATATATTAATGGCCCATACAATGAACTCTCTGGGTGCATTGTTTACTAATAGGTCATATCAGAGGACTCGTGGACATCCTTTAAGGTTGGAAGAAAATAATTTTCATCTTCAGATTAGGAAAGGCTTCTTTACAGTGAGAACGGTGAAACTGTGGAACTGTCTTCCAGCAGATGTGGTAATGGCAAGTTCATTGAATAGCTTTAAAAAAGGCCTGGATATTTTCAAAAACTAAAAGGGAATTCCCCCCCCCCCCCCCTTTTTAGCTGTTTTTTTTGCCTTCCTTTCCCCTCTGGATCAACTGTTAGGTAGGGTTAAAAAAAAAAAAAAGAGGGTGAATAGGTTGGACTTGATGGACGTATGTCTTTATTCAACCTTAATTACTATGTTACTATGTTACTATGTATCTCTCTGTGTTTCTTTATCTAACTCTGTCTATCTATCTATCTATCGTCTATCTACCTATTATCTATCTAACTCTGTCTGGCTATATATCTATCTATCTAAGTAACTCTGCTATCTATCTATCTATCTATCTATCTATCTATCTGTCTATCTATCTGCTACCTTACCTATCCATCTGGATACGCAGGGGCTTTCTGCTGCTGCGTGACATCAGCGCACCGGCGTTGCGCATGACGTAATTGCGCCGGCTGTGCGACGTGCCCAGAGGTTATTGCACAGCCGGGAAATCCGGAAGTATGGGGCACTGCTGGTTTTACCTACAGGTAAAACATTGAGGGCACTTTGCCAAATATTCGGGGCCCGAATGTTTTAAAGTAGATACGCCACTGAGAACATCTTTGAAATGGAAAGGGTTCAGAGAAGGGCAACTAAATTAATAAGGGGATTGGGGGAGCTTGACTATGAAGAGAGACTGGAAAAGTTACAATTATGTACACTGGAGAAAAGGCGCTTATGTGGATATATGATTACTGTGTATAAATACATTAATGGGCCATACAATAAACTATCTGGGGCATTGTTCACCAATAGAACATGTCAGAGGACACAAGGACATCCCTTAAGACTTGAAGAAAAAAGGTTTAGGCTTCAAGTTCGGAAAGGGTTTTTCACTGGGAGAACGGTAAAGCTATGGAACTGTCTTCCAGTGGACGTTGTGATGGCAGGTTCATTGGTCAGTTTAAAAAAAAAAAGCTGGATGAGTTTCTGCAAACAAGGAATGTTGCAAGTTACTGGTATTGATTCATAAAGTAGAGTTGATCCAGGGAAATTTCCGATTGCCACTTGGAGTTAGGAAGGAATTTTTTCCCCCTTCATAAATTTGGTGTTTTTTTTGCCTTCCTCTGGATCAACAGTTAGGCAGGAAATGGGGATATTGCTAGATGGGTTGGACTGGATGGACATATGTCTTTATTCAACCTCAAATACTATAATATACTATACTATTATTAAGCTAGGTTCACACCATACAATAATTCAGCCGACCGACATTTCAGTGTTTCAGTTGGTCGGGCTGAAGTATTGTACTGGTTCATTGTGACATCCACTGTTATGCCTGAATCTCACTGAATATTCACTTCTTCATAAAAACCAAGTGAATTTGTCTGGCACAATCTATTTCTCATAAATCCATGCTGACTACTACCAATAAGATGAGTGCTGGAGACAAAGTCAAGGATATGATCCCATAACAAAGTTTCCATCACCTTCCCTACCACTGATGTTAGGCTTACAGGTCTATAGTTACCAGGCAGAGGACGACTACCATTTTTGAATATTGTTATTACATTGCCTTTTTTCCAATCCAGCGGCACATCATCATACAAAAAGTGAATTTGAAAAGATAAGAAACAGTGGTCTAGATAAAATTGGACTAAGATCTGAGGATGTATTTCATATGTAAGTGCACAAATAAAAAAAAAAAGCATTCAGCTCCTGACTAGAGATCAAACAAGTTTTGTTGAAGTAAGAAAATTTGAAGTTGTAGCTGATGCAAATACCATGCTGCCCTGAAGGATAATAATATATACTAGTCAGCAGGTCTGGAGAAACTTATTATAGATATTTCAAAACTATAACTAGAAACAGAATTTAATTAAATTGGAACGCTCTATATATATGTTTGTTTCCCAGTTATGTCACTGTGTGTTATGTGTGTGTGTGCTGTGAGTTTTAAAGCCTGGACCCATGACACAGTTGAATGCATTCAAGAGCGAGGTAATCAATGTTGATTTTGCCTGCGACATACGTCTATTAAAGTCGGCAACAAAAAATGTCTGTAAATTTGCAGATAACTTGTAAATGCTTTTACATATTCCTTAACTAGAAGATAGCATATTTCTTTCAATATGTTCCACAATTGCTCCAAATTTTCATGTTTTTCTGAAAACTGTGGAAGGGTGGAATAAAAGAGAAGAAGAAGTGGATCTAGAAAGGTTAAATTTAAAGGATAAGTATGCTATAAAACTAAGTTAAGTTTAATTGGAAGCAGCAGCTTTAAAAAGCTTCTATGTCCCTCCTCAGCCTACCCTTGATTCATTGCATGGAGGGAGAGGCCAGATACTTTGCCAGAATGGGAACAATGTAATAAAAGTTCATCAGGGAGATTCAATAAAAGTTCTTATCGTTAATTATGGTGCTAATTTTGCCCCAACCAATCAGATATTATTTAACATTTGAAAGATAACATCTGATTGGCCGGGTCAAAATTAGCACAATTTTTAACAATAAGAACTTTTATTGAATATCTTTAAAAATTGTACTAAATTTGCCCCAACAAATCAGATGTTTGATTGCCAACATCCGATTTTTTGGGGCAAAATTAGCACCATTTTTAATGATAAGAACTTTTACATCTCCCTGTAAATATCCTTATATACCTAGTTAGTAATGCAGGTAACACAGTACAAAAATATGTTAGTTGGGTTAAGGGGCAGGTAACTGACTATTGACCAGGTTTTTTTTGTTTTTTGTTTAAAGGGCATGTCCCCCCCCACTAAAATTTGCCTCACTGTTGGTCCCACTGTGTAGTCTTAAAAGATCCCTTACCTTTCTTTTCTGCTCCATATGGTTGTTCTGTAGGGCCTGATAAATATGTAGAGTAGGAGCCTCTCTCTGTGTAATCTGCCTGACATGCGCAGTAAAAATCCCCCCCCTCCTCTTGGGATCCTTTTTATTACAACATCGTGTCTGAGGCCAAATTGCAAAAGAAGTAAAGTAAGGGAATCCCCCCTGCTCTGCATGCTGGGTTTAAATTGCAAAAATTCTAAAAAAGAGCAACATAAGAGACCTTTAGGGGATGATTTTAAGGCTAGCAAGGTCTAGGTTAGGGGGGGGGATTCCCTACCACATATCAAAAATGTTTTGGGGGGTGGAGATACCCTTAAAGGCTAGGCTGCACTAGCGCATTTTAATGTGTGATCTGATTGCGTGCACACCCTAATGTTGCCCATTGGTTTTCGGCCACACTAGGTGTGCTACACTTTCGAAACATGCACAAAATGTGCAACATTGTGTTTGTGTGTTTTAAACATAACCCATCTCTAATTAAACTTCTGTTTTATTTGTATATCCAGAAAAAAGCAGTTATTACAATATTTGAATAGTACAAGAAGGCATTAAAGGGCATGTCCACCCTTTAAAAAATTTTTTTGACATATAGTAGTGCTTCCTCCCTCAGCCTCAACCCCTATAATAGAATTATCAGAAAGTCCAACAATCTTTACTTACCTTCCCTCTATCCTCCGCCGCCTGTCCCTGTCCTCTGCTTGCATGAAACTGCAAGCAGGGGGCCAGACCATCAGCCACGTCTCTGATTGGCTGAGAGGCAGCCAATCACAGACGTGGTGCCAGCTGCTTAGAATGCCGGGGGAGAGAGGGAAGGTAAGTACAGTTCGGGGGACTTTCTGATAAATTTATTATGGCGGTTGGGGCTGGGGGAGGAAGACCTACAATATGACCAGGGGGTTTTACGCTAGGGGGAGGGAGACGAAAACGGGGTCGCGCGGTATGGAGAGGGAGGGGGGAGGGCTGAACTGCACATGACAAAATTCTCCTGGAGGATAGACAGGAGGCTAGGCTCCTTGTGGTCAGTTTTTGGGACTTTGGAGGGACATAACAGGAGAACCATTTGGAGCTGGGATGTACGATAAGGATTTTATTACACTACAGAGTGGGGCCAGTAATGGGTTAAATTCTAGTTTTGGGGGTGGACATGCCCTTTAATACATACAGGATCCATTTCATGTTGATTACAACATTTATGGCAAATTTCTCCTGGAGGAGAGACAGGAGGCTCTGCTCCTGGTGGCGAGTTTTTGGGACTTTGGAGGGACATAACAGGAGAACTATTTGGAGCTGGGGTGTACGATAAGGATTTTATTACACTACAGAGTGGGGCCAGTAGTGGGTTAAATTCTAGTTTTGGGGATGGACATGCCCTTTAATACATACAGGATCCAGTTCATGTTGATTACAACATTTATCACCAGCCTTGTTTGAATAAAGATCATTTGCAGGAGTTAACAGTTCTGGATGTCTTTTATAAATACAATATTAAAATAAGGGGAGCAAAGGGAGGATTAAACTGTGTTATAAGGTATGAAACAAGGTACCATAAATCGAGTCTGTACCAATAGTTTAGCTTTTGGTAAAGGCCCTGGGGGTAGACCTTATAGATTGTATAAGGTGAGGTTGGCCGTAAGGGCTCTTTTCAGTGGGGTTACATAGAGAGCTCCCATCGTTATAGGTGTTAATTTTGGAAGTTCCAACTGGCCACAAGGACCAGATTTTATTAAATTTGGAGGAGCAACCCCGATGTATGTAGATCAGTATAAGATAAGGCAGCTTGTGAGTTACCATTGCCCTCTAGGATGCCATCCTAGGGGGAGTGGGTGCCACCCAAGAGAGCACAATAGTCCTTCTTGTGTAAAATAGGGTCTCATGCAGGAACCCCATCTTATTCCAGATCTCTTCTCCTGAGATTCCTAGTAGGCATAGTTTTGGTTCCTGAGGTACAGGGTAGGGCAAAATCGTTGAGAGGAAGTGTGTCACTGCTTGAAGGATAAATGCTGGATAAAAAGTGCAGAGGTGCTGTACGTATGCATAACATAGATAAAAAATAGCAAAGTGTACAACTATATAAAATCTCAATATTAAAATGTTATATATAATATACATCAATCATTTAAAAAGCATGTAAGAGATGAATTAGTATTAAGCCCCTTAGGGTAAAGTGTTTGTAAGGTATATATCCAGTATGCTTCTCTTCGTAAGAGACTGGTTTCTCTATTACCGCCCCTGTGTGCTTTTGGCACTTGTTCGATCACACAGCCCCGAAGTTCCCATATCTGATGTTTTCTGTCTATAAAGTGCTTCTGTCTATAAAGTGCTTCATATAGCTGTTCCCTCTTTTTTAAATCATCAGTTTTGAGTGCTTCGTGGGCTGTTTTTGTAGTGCTTCGATGTATTTGAAAACAAACTTGTAACTGACCTGTTGTAATGCCAATGTATATAAGAGAGCATGGGCATTTGAATATGTATACACAGAAGTCAGTTAAACACGTGTAAAATCCACCAATTTTATACTTTTTCCACTATAGGGATGACAAAATTTTTCACCTTGTATAATAGAATTGCACACGTTACATGAGAAACATTTATAACAGCCTTTTTCTATGATAACATAATTTGCGGAGTACCATATTTTTCTCTTGGGTCAGCTTGTACCAAACGAGTGCGAAGAGATCTTTTTTTTCTGGTGTCCAGTGATAATGTATCATCAAGGCTCACCAGGTCCCAGAACTTATTAAATTTTTTTCGTACAATCCCTGACCCTTCAGAAAATTCTTGTATAAATGGGACACCATTACCTGCTTATGAGGTTGGCCATAACACAGAAAATGGGGTCAAAGCCAACCCCTAAAAAAGGCCCCATTCAAAAAAGGCACACTGCACTTACCAAACGAGTCAGAATATACAAAATACGTTTATTGGTAATCAATTGACACGATCCCTATCCCAACAACAGTACAATTCATATGCAATATCTAGCAATAATAAATACCCTTTTACCTAACCCTATTTACACACATCTAATATAAAAGAGGTGGCTGGGCGTCCCCAACACCACGTTAAACATCCCCGGCTCTAAGGGGAACGTACATCTGGTAACAGTGGGACAGAGAACAACCGTTTCCAATCCAATAACAAAAGTCACCGTTATTGGTCCCAATCCAAATACACAGGCCTGTTGCTGTCAAACAAACCGGACTTAGTGAGAAGCCAGGACCCCTAGCGGGACGGACCACACTCTTCACCCGGTCCTCGATCCCGGTACTCATCTCCGCTTTCTTTCTTCCATTCCGGACTTGTGGCTCCTATTCCCTGGTCCTGTTATGTACTTCCTCTAGACGGCCGGCAGCTTCACCGTTACTAACCTACGGCGTTTCACCAACATGCGCCAACTTGCGCGGTGGCTTCTTCAGGGTCTCGCGATATCCACGGTGAGACCTTTTTATGCACCATTCTCTTAAGGCATACACCCTCCTATTGTACTTCTATATAGAGGGCGCGTGGTGAACTGCTGTTACCTGCAATTACCATGTACTGTACATATTCTTATCAAACCAACACACATTTTAAGTTCTATTACAATAGTACGTATGATTTATATAGTCTTTATAATCATACATATGTCCCATGTACGAGACCACTCACTATAATCAATCCTACACCACCTCGTCACACATTGCTAAATTTACAATTCCATCCTCTCGGCGCGACTATCATTAGATCCTGATCGGCATATTCCCTGCCCTAATTTCCACATCTAAAAAATGGATACAGTCTTTTGCATACACAGGGCTGAATTCAATACCAGTACATATGGCATTAAGTTCCAAAGCAAATTCACACAAGGATGACTCAGATCCATCCCATACCATAAACATGTCATCAATATAACGTACAAGCAATATTACCTGTTCAGTAAATGAACGTGATGGGTAAATGTATTTTTCTTCGATGTACCCCATAAATAAGTTTGCATAGATGGTGCCACTGAGCTTCCCATTGCAGTGCCTTTATGCTGGAGAAAAAAATTCTTCTCAAATTAAAATTAATTATTGTATAGAATGATATGTAGGCACTGCAACAGGAACTCAGTGGGCGGGCCATTATAGGCAGAATTAGCCAGGAAATGTTCAACCGCTATAATCCCCTTATTATGGGGGATGTTCGTCTATAACGATTTTACATCTAAGGCCATAATCCAGTTATTGTTCCATGGTTTTACATTATTCAATTTGTTTAAAAAGTCATATGTGTCTGTGAAGAAAGAGGAAAGTTGTTTGACAGTAGATTGTAAATAATAGTCCACAAATTGGGCTAGTGGCTGAGTTACCGATCCCATAGCAGAAATGATAGGACGGAACGGAGGATGTGCAATAGCTTTATGAATCTTTGGTAGACCATAGATCACTGGAATTTTTGGATATGGTTCAATTAGAAAATTAGCCGTTTTTTCCATAATCCAGCCGTTAGCCACATCTACCTCTACCAAACTTGTAATAAAACTTTGTATTTTATTGGTGTGGTCACTTGTCAGTTCCAAATAATTATCTTTATTTTGTAAGTGTTCCATCATGCCATTCTTGCAAAATGTATAATCCATGACAATGATACTCCCCTCCTTGTCCGCCGGTTTTATTATAATAGAATGATCATTGGAGAGAGATTAAAGTGCCTGCTGTTCCTCCTTAGAAATATTGGACACATTGTATCCATGGTGACTATTAAAGTCATGAATGACTTGCAGTTTAAAGTATCTCCCAAATGTATCAATAGCTGGAAACGTTCCTATAGGGGTAAAGTCACTTTTTCGGTAAAAGGGTAGTGGTTTATGAGTATCATTGCACCTAAAATGTTTAAATCATTGCTACAACGTTAAATCTGGTGTGCGGTGGAATCCATCCCAACATTCTGACCTTGGTTACATTCTGCAACCTTTTTCCAAGTGCAGCATTTCTAAGTGTAGGGCTGAATTAACACCAGAATTAACTAGGGCGCCATCAGGATCACTTTCCATCTTTCCCGACACCATCTTATTGTGATTGTTTATTGGGGCATTCTCCATTTGTTTGATCCTCACTCTGTTTTCATTTAATTTGTCTGTCTCCCCTTAGCCCTCCCACATCCCAGCTAAATAGTATAACTAATTGTAGGTGTAATCAGGCCAGTTATATCTGTAAGGGCCCAAGTCATAGAATTAAACCAGAAGTGCCCTGACACCGAACTCTGCTCATTTGGATCACACCATTTAACCCTTCCCATTGTATTATTACTCCATTATCATGTTCCATATAACCTTGCTCTTTTTATGCCTGGTCACCCTACCTACTCAGCTCCATCACCTCACTGCAACACCCACTGTTGGTAGGTCTATTTACATCTTCCCTCCTTTCCCACCATGAACTCCTTTCCATTGTCAAACACCCCCCAGTTTTCTCCACTACAAGACAAACGCATGGTCCATTTATATCCCACTCTCACCTCCTCTCGTTCTCTCTTGGCAGCTGGTGATATCTCCCTTAATCCCAGACCCTCTCCCATACCGCTCCTGTATGATCAACCCATCCCCACCTTAATGTCTACTGTCCGTAATGCTCCACTCGTACCCTAAACACACACAATATCACTAATGTACCCCTCATTTCCCTTCCCTCCTATATCTGGGGCCTTGTGGAATGCACGGTCTGTTTGTAATAAACTTGTACACAACCTATTTATCTCTAACTGCTTTACTTTTCTTGGTCTTACCGAAACATGGCTGTCACCCTCTGACTCAGACTAACCCGCTGCGCTCTCGTATGGTGGGCTTCACTTCAGCCACACCACTAGGCCCGATAATAAATGTGGTGGGGGAGTTGGTATTCTTCTCTCTGAGTGCTGTAGTTTCAAACCCATCACACCCATACCAGCCCTTTCCCGTCTAGCTTTTGAGTTCCCTCTGTGTTTACTCTCCCACACCCCTACAGATTGCAGTTATTTATCGACTACCCGGCCAGACCACCACTTTCTTTGACCACTTCTCTGCTTGGTTGTCACACTAACTATTCACTGACATCCCCTCAATTATCTCAGGGGATTTCAATATCCCCATCAATACCAACACCTCTGCTGCCACTAAACTTTTCTCTCTTACCTCCTCCCTTGGCCTTACCCAATGGTCCTGTGCCCAGACCCATTGTAATGGGCACATACTGGATCTGGTCTTTACTCGCCTCTGCTCCATATCTAACATCTCCAACTTTCCCTTTTCATCTGTCCGATCATCATCTTCTCAAATTTAATCTTGTGTCATCTGTCCCGGCCGTAACTCCTAACAACCAAACGTACAGACGCAGGCTCCTGCGCAATCTCTACCCCCATTCGCTCTCTATCCCTCTCCAGCACCTTAACTCTATTTCCTCCTTCTCTGACCCTAACCTTGCAGCTGTCCGCTACCATAACACTGTCCAATGCCCAATGCCCACGACTCTGTTGCTCCCTTATCCAACCGTCACCTTGGTCGCAAGAACCCACAACCATGGCTTACGGACCAGATTAAAAAATTGAAAAGGCACTCATATTTCACGGAAAAAATTGAAAACATCCGAAGTGGTTTTCCTGTGCACCCTTAGCTCCCCTACAGCTTCCAATCACTACCATTGCACTGCACAACCTCCCCTCGTTGCTCACCCCCTCATATCTACCCTCCCACTGCACTGTCTAGCCTTCCTCTTTGTTAATCCCTTTACTTGCCCCCAAGAGGCTTCACCACTATAACAAAACAGGGACTTTCATCACTCCATCCAGGACACTTCTCACACCTGCCCCCTAAACCCCTTCCAACTCATCTTATTTCCTGCTCTCCTTTCCTCATTCCAGCCCTAACCTCTCTCTTTAAAGGGGAAACTGTGGTCCAAAAATGAACTTTAGGTAAATCGGGTAGATGAATTGAAATTGATAGGAATTGCTCCCCTGAGAATTTTTGCAATATTATTTCCATTGTTTATTTGCGTAGTTTTAAGGATAATTACATTTTGTGTTGGGATATGGCAGCAGCATCACAGGTCCCTGCACTTCCTGCTTCCTTCTCTGGAAACTGTCAGTCAATCTGTCCTGTGTCGCCTCTCCCCCTGGTCCCTCCCACTCATGGACCCCATGGTCCCTCCAGTTGCAGGCCCCCCATGACCCACTATCTTACAGCCCCATGTGGCCAAGCCCACTCGTGGGTGTCGTGGTCCCGCCCACTCACTGGTGCCTAAGCCCCGCACACTGAGGGAGCTTGAGGCTGTGCACACCGGCGGCACAGTGCAGGAGAAGCCCCAGGAATGTCACAAGTCAGCCTCCACCGTATTAACTTCTGGTCAGTCATTTCTGTATATCTTGATGTGGAGCAAGTAGAGAGAGGTTGATGGCTCGGTTTTAAAGGTAGAAACTGGCCTTTCATTAAACTTAATTGTTGGAGCCAACATGTTCCCTTTAACTTGTCCTAATCACTGGTATATTTCCCTGTATATTAAATGCTGTTGTATCCCCTATACTAAAAACCCCCCCTTAAACCCTTCGCTCTTTCCAGATACCAGACCTGTCTCCCTTCTCCTCTTGCTTCCAAAATACTGGAAGACATGTCAATGCTGACCTGGTAATGTCACCTGTCTGATAAATCTCTGTGACCACCTCCAGTCAGGCTTGCCGCTAACCGCTCCACGGGGCGGTGTCTGCATGGCTAAGATTGTCTGCGTGGCTGAGAGTGTTTGCGTGACTGAGAGTGTCTGATTGAGAGAGAATGTAAGGACCGGATTGACCTGTTTCTTTTTTTTTTAAATGCAGTGCTACACGTACTTCTGTCTGAAAACAGACCTGTTTTAATTATACAGATAGAGAGACTGTCTGTTGTGGTCCATGTGTAGTGTGAACTAGCCCTAAGTATGCTAATAAAATATAAAGGGCCCCATGTCCATTATTGCCTAGGGCCCCATTTTACCCAAAACTGGCCCTGGCGGTGCTGGACACGTCTTGGAACTTTCTTCTTGATCTTTCAGTACACGCTTGTTCTTCTTATCATTTCCCATGGTCGCAACTTCTGTGCTGTTTATAGTTGGAGAGAAGGATATAGTTATTTTAAAAAGTTTTTAAAAGTTTAAACTCAGACAGTTTACATACCCTTTAAATGCAATGCAGCTCTGATTATTACATTAATTCATTAACATCAGAATTTCTCAATTATGTTGCTTTAAAGCTGAGGCCACACTGTAGCAAGTATAAGTGCTCTGTAAAGGGACGCTCAAGCGTTTCCTGTGCGCTAGTGCGCGTTGCAATTGGAGAGCATGCAATTATCAGATCGCAGTGCACCTATTGTGGCCACAACAATTGGGCCCCACTAGTGTGCTCTTTTTTTATACGCGATCGGATCACAATCGGAGCGCGTGTTAAAATGGGTTGGTGTGGCAGAAGAATTTGCAGGATTTTGCACTCAATCAGTTTAGGCAAAGTTTACATAAGGAAAACACCCAGTAAATAGGGAATATTATGCATTGTTTTTTTCAGCACACTGTATTCTTTAACAAGACAACAGAATTTTGTAACTTCTCTGGAGATTTTGTTTTTATTAGTAGAAAATGTAAGCTTCCACAGAAAAATCTTTTTGTTTCTAAAAGCTGGGGCTCTTCTTAATATATCACTTTCTAGGTTTTTTCACCAGATTGAAATTTATAATCACTGACAGTTCATGTAGAATAACCAAATTATCTAAAATGATCTGCATAAGGGCATGCACAAACGCCAAACAACGCACCGGAATCCCGGAAATGCGATCATGTGCACGCTTAAGTGCGCTGTAGTGTGGCTTCAGCCTAAGTGAGGGATTTTTAGAAACGACATACCTCAAGTTGCTCACGTTATAAGTTAGGTAAGTTTTGTGATGTTCCCCCAAAAAAATAAAAAATCAGACACAAAATTAAAGGTGAATTTCACACAAAAACTGTAGCAAACATTTTCAAACAAAAAACAAATCTGAAACCCGAACCTCCCCTGAATAAAACAGTATGCCATATGCATGGGTTTAGACCAACAACCAACTAACTCCAAGCATACTTCTATGCACTTATATATAATTGCACTTACATGCATAAGTTCGAGTAAGGAAGTTACCCTGTGTTCCATGGCTTTGATCCGGTGTGCTGCTGGGAGATGTGGATGTCGCCAGCGGCGTAATGACTTCATGATGTCAGGAACGATGCAAAGATTTCAAATCCAGTGTCCACCTTCCTGTCTCTCTTCTTTTGCCATGTTTACTAGCCACTTACCTTCTTCCAGTCCAGTATCCAGCTACTCTGCTCCAGCAACCAGCCACTTACCTGTTCCAGTTTCCTGCCATCTATCAGATCCACCGCTCGCAGTACCTGTATCTTGAAACCTGTTCCAGCATCCTACTCCGGTCTCCATTCGGAATCCCTCCCAGACTTTTTCCTTGCCTCTGCTTTTACTTGGACTTTAACCTCTTCCTGAAAGCGTACCTAGTAAGTACCCCAGCCCCTTCAGGGCCAATTTATTACAGTACGGTCAGGCCATGGCGAAAGGAATAGGAGGCTATGTCAGAAATTAGGAAGACACTTCAGGCCTTATCAAGCTATATGGTTAAACACCAGAAAAACCGGTTAGCCCAGTTCATGGACTCCTTGGCTGCCTGCCTGCCTTGCCGTCTGTAGCTCCCTTACCAACTGTACACACTCCTCCTGCAGCTCCCTCTTCTCCCAGAAAGTCTCCTATACCTCCACCACCAGGTTATGATAGGGAAACTCACAACTGCTGCGGTATTTGAATCAACCTACCACTAGAGATGGGCGAAACTGCTAAAATCCATTCCGCCTGCGGATTCGCAGATTTTAAAAAAAATTCTAAAATTTGCGGAAAACCCAAACCCAAGTAAATTGGAAAAATAAATCTACTCAGATCCGCCTAAATATAAAAATAGCAATGGCAACTTACTGTACATGGCTCTGGGACTTGGGAAATTGTCTGGGGAACACGTACATATATCCAGAACTTTGAAAAAACAACTTTACTCACAATCGCACTGTT
The DNA here is from genome assembly GCA_019447015.1 of Hymenochirus boettgeri. NCBI lineage: Eukaryota > Metazoa > Chordata > Amphibia > Anura > Pipidae > Hymenochirus > Hymenochirus boettgeri. Next base: position 48,790,717 of record CM033476.1, read on the forward strand.
TTTCGAGCTTGGTATACTTGCAGGGTTATTCAGTAAATGTTCTTATCATTTAAAATGGTGCTAATTTTGCACCAACCAATCAGATGTTAGCTTTCAAATGTTAAAAAAGATCTGATTGGTTGGGGCAAAATTAGCACCATTTTAAACGATAAGAACTTTTATTGAATAACCCTGTTGGTATACTAACCAATCAGATTCTTTCTGAAAGAATGTAATTGTAACCAATTCTAAATGGAAAAGAATCTGATTGGTATACTAACCAATTAGACTCTTTCTGAAATAAGCTGATTGAAACCAATTCTGATTGGAAAATAATCTAATTGGTTAGTATAGCAATCAGATACTTCCTGAAAGAATCTGATTGTATCTAATCAGAATTGATTACAATCAGATTCTTTTAGAAATAATCTTATTGTTATGCTTTCTGGAAGAATCTGATTGTAACCAATTCTCATTGGAAAATAACCTGATTGTTATACCAATAAAATTCTTTCTATAAAAAAAAGCTGATTGTAACCAATTAGAATTAGTTAGATTCTTTCAGAAAATATCTGATTGGTATAGTAACTATAAAAAAAATGATTTACAGAAAGTAACTTGTTTAATTTTTATAAAATTTTCAAAAATTCCTTGAAATTTTCTTTGAATTTTCGAATGCGTCTCGAAAAAAACTGCAAAGCAGAATTCCCGCAGAATCCGTGAATCACGGAAATCCATCATGGAACTGGGTTCCGTGATACACTCCATCTCTATTCTTGATCTATTTATTGTAACATTGTTTAGAGTGTTATAGTTCAGTAGAAACACCACAGTGAAATGCAACTGTTGTGCAGTTGCATTTCACTAACATACGGAATACATTGAATACACCCATCTCATCACTGACTGGGGAGATAGACAGTACCAGGAGTTTGGAAAGTGACTTTAATGGGACATGTATGAACAAGGAAGTACTTAACCCCTCACAAACTGCTTTCCCCCTAGTGGTTAATTTATCTGGTATGGACTTCTCCCAAGAACAATTGAATATAATACAAAAAGGTCTGGGGTTTGTGCCAACTCATAAAACAACTAACTTCACATTTAAAACTGAATGGTTTAAATTTATAAGAAGTTTAAAATTAAAGGTGTTTTTTGGGGAGAAAGGTGACACCACCAGATCAGAGGGTCCTATTGATTACACCAAATTAAAGAAAAAATCACAGTTCAATCCCATAGTGCCAAACAAAGCCCTAGATGTGTTTGATAATGTGGTGAGCAAACAAGTTCAACTGCTACCATGGCAAAAAACATACTATAGATCAAATAATCTGACACACAAGGAATATTTGGCACTAAGGCAGATTAAAGAACTTAAAGAAATTGTGGTCAAAAAGGCGGATAAGGGTGGAGCAACGGTAATCATGTCTAAACAGATGTATGTGAAAGAGGTCTTAAGGCAACTCAATAATGAAGATCACTATGAGAAACTTTATTCAGACCCTACATTGAAATTTAAAAAGGAAGTTGAAATTTTGGTAAACGATGCGGCACAGACAGGCTTGATTAATGAACATGTTAAAAATTATCTTATTAATGAGTTCCCCAGGACACCGATACTATACGTCCTCCCTAAAATACACAAATCATTGGTGGACCCACCTGGGAGACCGATAGTATCTGGCGTCGAATCCCTCCTTCAACCATTGGGTATATTTGTAGATGCATACTTAAACCCTATTATGCAGAAATTACCCAATTGCTTGAAAGACACCACCGACTTTCTGAACAGATTAAAGATGGTGAAAAATTTAAGAGATAAAGTGTACCTATGCAGTTTGGACGTAGAATCCTTGTATACCTCGATCCCACATGATGAGGGTATAGAAATAATGGAGGAAGCAATGTTAGATTATGGATACCCCTCGCACATGGTATTCTTCATTGGAGAATTACTGACCCTATGTCTGAAGAAAAATTTCTTTAGATTTGAAAAACAATTTTATATACAAAGGCAAGGCACCAGTATGGGTGCTAATTTTGCTCCAGCCTATGCCAACATATTCATGGCAGCCTTTGAGAATAAATGGCTTTTGCAGAACAATGAAGTTAAACCATATCTACATAACTATATGCGTTATGTGGACGACATTTTCTTTATGTGGGAGGGATCAGAGAACCAATTGAGAACCATGTGTAAGGAGTTGAATACCAGACATACTACTCTTAAATTTACTCTCACCTTCAACCAAACTAACCTAAATTTCTTAGATGTTATGGTGTCCATAAATGATGGGCAACTGACAACTGACTTATACGTAAAGCCTACAGACCGCAACAATCTTTTACATGCAGAGAGCTTTCATCCTAAAGGCTGTATACGGGGTCTGCCATATAGCCAAATGCTAAGAATTAGACGTATAGTCAGTGATGAAAAGAAATGTAAAGATCGTATGACAGAAATGGTGATAAAATTTGAAGAGAGAGGGTATAACAGGAAGGAACTTACAGAGGCAGCATCCAAAGCCTTAAAAATATCAAGAGAAACACTGTTACAGGAAGGTCCAAAGAAAGAGACTAAGAAAGGGATACCGTTTGTGAGTACCTATAGTACCATGTCAGGGAGAATCAAACAAATTGTGAATAACAACTGGCCTATTTTAGCTTCAGATCCCACAGTGGGACACTTATTTAAAGAGAAGCCGTTACATGCATACAAGAAATCCTCAAATATAGGGGACCAACTTACTCATTCAGACATGTTACCAAAGAGCATTGAACAAAAACTGTTCTTTGGAGAACCAAAAAATGGCACGTATCCATGCAGATCGTGCCAAATGTGCAGTGCGATCATCCCAGGAGATAACATCTATCACCCCACAAAGGGGACGGTTATAAAGATTAAAGCCTTTGCTACATGTTTGACCCAGGGGGTCATCTATTTGTTAAAATGTCCCTGTGGCTCAGGATATGTGGGACAAACCAAGAGAGAAGTGCGCATAAGACTAGGCGAACATAAAAGAGATATAAAACAGTTCAAACCTGGTGAATCTAAACATGATACCCCAGTGGCAAGGCATTTCTATGAGTATAAACATAATGTAACGCAATTACGGTGGCAAGTACTGGAGATAGTTAATAAGCCTAACAGAGGGGGAAATTTCCTACGATTATTATTACAAAGAGAACATTGGTGGATACACCATTTACAAACTTTGACACCAAAAGGTCTGAATGAAGATTTCAATCTAATGTGTTACTTATAACCGGTGTGTAATAAGAATCAGTTGTATTTGCTTTGAGGGCATCACCAATGTGAGATCTATATGTTACTTGTTTTATGAATAACTGTACAATGCAACATTGTTATTTATATAGTAGTTGGGTCCTGCGAAACACATTCCACTAGCAACATTGTTTATGTTTTTAGGAACGCTTACACCATCTAGTGGATGTTTGTTAGAATTGAACTTGGGACTTACACAAGGAACCATCATCCTCTGTTTGCTACATGAAAGAAGAATACTCAAGATTGTATGATCATACACTTAAATATATTCACTATTATTGATTATAATTGTATAACTTTTATCCTTTAGCACGTTTTAAACTTTTTATAAGCGTATACGATATGGTGGTTTTTTGGTTAGGACAGCACTTTATTTATATATGGTCTTAATGTAATAATATATAGTAAGACACAAGGGCACTTTACTATGTAAGTTTGTATTATATTTATATTATCTCTAAGCACTTAGCACTTTAAACTCTGCACAGATCATGAGAATCTAGATTGTGTTTTTGATGTTCATCATCTAATTTAAAATTTTTAACATTTCACTTTGCTCCTTGACCCCTTTGAGGAGGCGGAGTTAACCAATTGTGTTTGTGAAGTCACTTCCTATATATACCTGCACTCTGTAGTCACTTGTTACACCTGAGGAAGGGGGTTGGACCCCCCGAAACGTTGTGTGTATTTTGGCATTCATTGTTTTTCAGCACTAATAAATGAGTATTGTTTAAATACTATATGGAGTGTGCCTTCCTATGAACTATACGATATCTAACTGTTGTGCAGAGCTTGAATCAATCTTCCCCCTTAAATTTCCAACCAACAATAGATCAATAGCAGATCCATTGGATCATTCTATAATTAAAGTTATCAATCTGTATTTCAATACTCACCCCCCCATTAACTCACAGCTGTCACCAGGGATTCCGTTAGAGAGGGATCACTATTGGTAAATGTGTTAGAGAGGGATCACTAATTTAGAAGATGAACTTCATGCTGAAAGGACACTAGTAAGATTGGTAACGGAGACACTTTGTAATAAGATCCAGAAAAGTACTGATACAGCACTCAGAGAAAATCAACTAGTACAGAGGAGCTTAACTGTGCCTAATAAAGTTGCTTTGGAACAATATGATTGTATGTATGTGCCAGAAGGTCCTCCGATAAAATAGTGTCATAGAACGCTGATTTCGATAAGTCACTATATAGTAACATTCTACTGACTAGCTCTGGTTTTACATTCAATTTGCCCAATGCTTATTGCCTTCAATGAACAATGGCTTCAGTAAATAAAATCTCATACATTTGAGCGGAATAGGGCAGAGCGGCGAAACTTTTACTTCTCTTTATATAAGGCAAGTATTTCACTCAAGTTATTAATGCGGATTTCACGAGGAATGTCCATGTTTGGGATGAAGCTTGGCTTTACTAGGGAAAGGATCTTGGTTCATTTACTGATGGGTTGGCAGAATTTTGGACTCCACTACCACAAGAACCGAGGTGAGGCGTCATTTTGATCATTGATGTAGACAAAAGCTACAGTTGTATTGAGTGAAGAGTATTTTGAATTCGATAGGACAAAGACTACAGTTGCACCAATAAAAGAAAATGAAAGTCTACAATAATAAATAAGATTCACAGTTATTTTCCCTGCCAATGTGGTACTGTGAAACTAAAGCAGCGTGTGTGTCCACCCCCCTAACTAAACCCCATTTTACCTTAAGCTAATTACCCACACAAAAACCTAGACCACAATGTCTCGGTTATTACTAATGCCTCACTACTGGTCTTCTGTGTTACGCGTGTGCCATGGAAAAGTGAGGAGCCAACTGCACAGAAGGAATGAGAGATCAATTTAGCCGGAACAAGTCCTGACGTAAGTAAACTTAGGACGTTTTCCAAAATTTTAAACCAGACAACGGTTAGGTAATTAGGCCTAACATAAAATTTTAAGTTTGGTGGTCATGTTCTTAACTGCCTTACCTCCCCTGAATTTATTTGTTTATTTTTTTTTCCATTTTCCACTTTACTCTGTATTGCTGCCAGTATGCCTTCGTCTCCTTTCGCATCAGCCGTTCCTCTATTTCGTACCACGTTCCTACCTTTATTTGTCACCAAATAGGCGCTTAAATATAGGCTTCACAGTACATCACCAGAAGCAAAGCACCATACGCGGAATGGAAAACATGATGAAAAAGGAGTTCATCAATATTAGGAATGTTTTTTAAGCAAATTTGTTAGCACAAAAAAAAAAAACTAGCAGATCTTCTCAATTACACAAGAATCCCCTGCAACTAAATTTAGAGACTACTTTCCTAAAATAACTGCAGATTATTCCCTCATTATTATGTTTTTAATTGTCTTATAATATATATATATACAAGTTTTGTGTGTGCGTTCTCTCGCACTCTCACCTGTATCTTTGCCCTGGTCGCCGTTCCGGTTGCCGTCCTTTCCAATGCATACCATATGAGCAGAACGCAAACGGAAGTAGCGAGCACTCGTTAGGGCACCTATTAACAACTTTACTTAAATAACGTTATTCCACAAACATCAACATGTTTTGCGCTGACTGACAGCAGCGCGTCCTCAGCCGATCCTGAGGCATGGCCCTAGCTGCCAGTCCAGCCGAAACATGTTGATGTTGATGGCGAATAAAGTTTATATAAGATATTATAATATATACTATTATGATTATATATATATATATATATTTCAAATAGACCAAGGACGATAGATAGGTTGCCCCCCCCACACAAGCCGCGGGTCTAATCAATGATATTTTAATGTAGAGTGCAATAAACTAGGGGCCAACGTTTAGGTCCACGTCTCAGGCACTGTCCATGAAAAGCAGGGAAAGTGTAAGGAAGCGTTCTGCTATTACACCCAGTTATGTCGCTTGTTTGTAAAAAAATGGACAGTTAGCCAATTCAATGAAAAATCTTTAGATTCTCACATAATCCCTCCCCCCTTCTCCATAGAACTAGTCAATGAGACATCCAGGTTCTGTGCTAGAGAGACAGGAAGTGCATGCTGTATAAATGATTAAGAATTACTTTGCCTGTACTTGAAACTTACCCGAGCATTATTAGAAGAATTCCATGGCAGTTTTCCCCTTTCCCCCAATATTAATATATCACAACATGCAGAGCTGTCAGGTACCCTTCTGTTATCAAGAGGTACTACTTATATTTATAATCAGTGGAGAGCTTTTAGCTCATACCCTATTCAAACCTCTCCCTAACTGGTAAGACCTACATTATTATCCGGTTGGATTTCCAAGCTCCTACACCCTCATAGTGACGTAATTATCGGACCTTCTGTGGTATAATACCAATAAGTTGCAGCCCAGCCATGGTAGTCTGGATCCATGTATAGGCCGTCTCAGGATGTACTATTCGTGCATGTTCAGATTGAATGCGCCCACATCGTGCAGGATGACCTGGATCACTTGTTTCAGATACTGCAGGTTAAATACAATGAGTCTGGATACATATAACTACTATCATGTGCTCAAAAGCTCGCAGCATACTGCTTTGAGTGAGAGCTCTACAGCCAGGACAAATTACTAAGTTGTCAAAGCAACATGTGGCTGCTGGGCTAGCATGTGGATGTGAAAGAGATGCATCATGGCAGAGCTCCCATAGGAACTGCCATCATCAGCCGCTGATTTCCTAACGACCCATTGCTGCTGCATCATGCGGCGATATGAATCTCAGCTGGCTTGCTCCCCACACATTCACTATTATCCATATTGGCACTGATTCCATTAGCACTCGGATCGTTACCTGGTGTCTTTACCCAGCCTAAGGTCTCGACAAAAATGCAATTCCCGCGGCGTCGCCAAACCCAGACCCACGATTGTGTATGAATGCCCGATCACGATAGCTATAATACGATTAGCCAGTTATGGGCACAACCGAAATGGCAATTCCTTGGTCGCTTTGTCGATACCGTTCATAGCAATCGGCTACTCACGATCAGCCCAGTTGTATGTACGAATCTTTAGACTTCATGGCACTATAACTAGCCAGACGTACGGTGCGTATTATGGAACGATTGAGGGCAAAATGGTGCCGTAAGGTTTAATGACCCTAACAGGGAGATTCACCCAGAGGCACAAGCCTACGCTAGGGCAAAATCTCCCCTACGCGGAGTTAACCAGAGAGAGCTGGGCGATTTTGCGGTGTGAATATCACCATCATATAAGTATTTCAATGCGCAGCATATAGCTGGTTTAAATACGTATCATATAAGTATTCTTTAAAGAGGACGGCCCTACCTCTGGTAAATTTTACTTTGCAACGAGCCGCGCCCGCCCCGTCCCGCACAAGTGCCTCTTCCTGGTACTCGCACTGCTGCCGCAAAGCGAGACCTTGACGTTGCACCAAAATGATCGACCCATATAATGATTCCCTAGATCCAATAGTCTAATAGCTTAATGATGAAGGGAAGGGCCAGTAATCACTTGATGTAGAGATGGGCAAAATTTAAAGTTCTAGTCCGTACTTGTCGAAACTTTCGAACTCTATATGCGAAAAATTCGTAAAAACAGACCCGTTAAAGTCAATGGGCATGTCAAATAGCTTCGAATGAAATACAATTCAAATAGCAATACGGTAATTAATGATAAATGGATGTGCGAGACCGCAGGAAATAATAAGAGTCATGAGGGAACATGCTTTCGAATATCAGGACATTCGAAAATCAATTTTACTCTCACTTGCGCCTATTTTCGTAGCTCTCGCATATAGCAAACATTCGATGCTCGCCGCCTAGGTGTATCATGCTAAACCTTTATACTCGCCGGATTCGTATGCTCTCGTGTATAGGCTATGGACAATTTCCTCGCGGAGTCAATGCTAGCGCCCTAGCTAGGTATCATGGACACATTTTACTCGCAGATTCGATGCCTCGGTATAGGTTTTAATGGACACTTTCCTCGCAGATTCGATGCTCGACGCCTTAGGTTGGTATCATGGAACATTTTACTTGTGGAATTCGAGTTGCGGTATAGGTTTTAATGGACATTTTCTTGGTGGATTCGAGGCTTCGCGCGCCTCTAGGTATGTACAATTTACTCACGGATTCGATGCTCGCGTATGGTTTTAACGGAATTTTTACTTGCGGATTGCGGATGCTCGCACAAAGGTATCACGGGAACTTTACTCGCAGATCGATGCTGTGCCTAGGTAGCATTCTTCCACTTTACTGCGGATTCGATGTTCGTGACTAGGTATCAGAGGGACATTTTACTCGTTAGAATCGTGCTCGCATATAGGTTTTTTTTAGGCCTTTTACTAGGCAGATTCGATGCTGCTAGCCTAGGTATCATGGACATTTAATTGCGGATCTCATGATCGCGTATAGGTTTTAAGGACATTTTACTTGGCGGATAGATGCTCGTTGTTTAGAGGTATAATAGGCATTTACTTGCATATTCAATTCCTCAAATTGTTTGAACTCGAATTGAATTAGTTCGGCTCGAACTCGGGTCGAGTTCTAGTCCTCTATACTGCATGTTCAAACCCTGGGTCGGAAGCGATGACCGGGGCTGTTATGTCTGTAAGTCAGGAAAAGTCGTTATTCCAGGATGTATGAAAATAAATTTTCCAAGAATCTCGTGCAGTTAGGAAGCTTGGAGTTGTAGTTTTAAACATTTGGAAGGTCATTAAGCGCTAAATGCAAAACAGAGAATGCTGGGAATGTGGTTTTCACAAATGTGCTAAGGTCACAAGTTAAAACACTCCTGCTCTATACCTTTAGGATGTATATCTCTAGGACACATGACTTTGCCACTAGGCAATAAAGAAGAAACTTTGCATTGTCCCCACCCATTTCTTTAAGTGCAGAATTATGTGTTTATAATGTTAAATATTAGGGACAATTGATCTGTAAAAAAACATGATTCATGATGGGACCGTAGTTATAAGAAGACTGTATTAATTTTATACTCTGATGTGGAGCTTTTAGCTCCTCTATCCGCACCTCTCCTAAAATGTATTCAATAAGTATTGTTGTCTACAAAACCTAACCCCATAGTGACTATAAATTATAGTATAGTATCAACATTTGCATGTAATCAGGGGACAAGGTATAGGATTTAAGGTGTGGCCTATACATATATCCATTTGACTTACCCAACCAAGTGCTCCTGTGATATTAGAATCGATTTTTGCCGGAAAGGAACCGACTTTCCAATGCTTCTTGACAACGACAGGCGGTTATGGGCAAGATTGGTCTTAATGTCGTGGGAGGCTGGTTTGTGAAAGTAAAATCAGATATATGTATGCGCTGCTTTTGCTTGCCCAAAGGTGCTGTTTTAGATTGCCTGGGTCGTTCTTCAGACTGCAGGTTTTATTCCACATAGACCCTATATCTTCTAGCTGGCAGGTCGTATAGGTAAGGGAGAGAGATAAGTGTTTGGTGTAGTTATTAAAATTAATGCGATTAATTTGGGGTTTTTCAGGACCTTCAATATACTAATTTCATTATTGCCCCCCCCCCGGCTGTTTTCCTGATGGTTCGGTGAGACTGCTCTAAACATAGACAAAACCATTACACAACTAATTTCCACTGTGCACCTGAGATAGTAAGATGCACTACGGGGTTATATTAGGGTGGGGGGATTTCTTTGATGTTTTATTTCCGATGTGATGAAATTTATGGGTGTGTATTATGCTGTTTTAAAGCTCAGTGTTGCACCAGGTGGGTTATTCCAGAATGACGGACCCCCAGATGGCTGGAAAATGTTGATAGTTTCCACTTAAATACATGTTGTGTTGAAGAAAAGAAATTCCGGTTTTGAGTGCACCATCCTACCTTTCTTTATATATATAAACATTCCATCAGAAAAAAAAAGCAGTTATTTAACCCTAAAATGGATAATATGATGATTGTTTCTGGGTTGTTTTAGGTAGCTATCGACTTGGACCAACGTCTCAGAAAGCTATCAAAGAGGGAGATGTGAATCTGAGCTTCGATGGACCATTTGTTCTTGCAGAAGTAAATGCAGACAGGAGTAGTTATATATTAGTTATATAATGCGTAACACTGATGGACGAATCAGTTTACCCTTTCTTTACCGAAAATCGATCTGTTGGACAATTTAATTTTACCAGCACTAAAGCAGTTGCAGTTCGAAAAGCAGTTGGTTTTTTTCCCGCATTAGATGGAAACTGATCAATAAAAATATCCAGAATGGTGGTATAAAGTCGGTTATTTTTTGCACAAGCTGAAGTGTTAACTTTAGAACTATAAAGTATATAATACATTACGGCTATGGAATTTCAAGGGGAGGTACAGTGGAGGGAATATATCCTTATAAAAAACTCTTGGCTACATAACCCATTGACGGTTCCTCAAACCATTCCCCCGGTCTTGTGCATTTACAGTAACCCTACTCTTAATATTGGTCCCTCAAAATGGACAGAAAATTTAAATTTTTTTCTCCATTGACTTCATGGGTCCGTTTTACAACATTCAAATTTTTGTATTTCCAGAGAAAATTTTCGGACAGAAAACGGAATGATGAAAAAAACTCACAGTTGCGAAACATCTTACTAGTTTTATAAGAATATTATACCACTGCACCTCCCCATGGAAAAGCTCTCACTTAATCAATAAAGAATTTCCCTACTTTAAAAAGTTTAACTAATTACAGAGCACAGACCTGACGTATTTTATCAGTCCAACCACACTGGCATGCATTTTCATTAGAGAGTGTAACAGCCGCGGCTCCATTGAAGAATCGATGTTCAGTAAATCCCAGAGGACCAGGATGTCTTATGGGAGGTAATAAGAAATAAAGAAGACATCTGTGTCTCCCGGCTTTTTTACTGAACATATCTTCACGGAGCACGGCCTCGTGTGAAAGGGAAGGAATGCCAGTGGTGGTGGGGGGACTGATAAATTCACGTTCCATCTGTGCCCTTTTGTAAGATAGTTAAAACATTAGGTAAAGTAGTGAATGAAATCCTTTTTTGTTAATCTGGGTGGCTGTATGTGTTGGAGGGGGGTGTAAAGGTAATTGTTTTACATAATATAAGTTTTTAATAATAATAAGTGGTGGATCCTAGTTTTTTTATTTAAATGGTAAACTTTAATATTGTAAGACATGAATGTGCCCCATTACATTTAATATAAGGTTTATAAAAGTCAACTCTGAGTTCCCTGACCTGTTTTATAGAAACACTTAGCCTGTGGCCTGTGCTTTTATATGGCAGAGAAACGCCTCTGTGGCTTATATCCTTTTATATTACACTGGAAGGGGCGTATTACACTAAATAATAAATTCGCACTTCAATCCTGCCAAAAAAAAAATATAATCAAATTTATAGCTAAAAAAAACTAACATATGAACACTCTCAAAAAATCTGAAAATATAAAATTTTACAGCCATGGTAAAACCATAACAGTCTATATTATGTCCTTATAATAAAATAGTTATTGGTATTACTATTATAGTTCAGGTTTAACACTACTTTTAGGATTGTTACTTAAATGGACATGCGTTATACTCCAGGGTGGAGGAAAGGAACCTTCAGGTTATAAAAAGCAATATAAATGTGTTGTAAATCAAGTTGGAAAGGCAAAACTGTTACTATTTATATAAAAATAAATAAGACTAATATGTAATGAGGGAAGCTATGGTCCCGTGTGTGAATCTACTGGTCATCCAGATCCGACTTAAATGAAAAGGTTTACAGTGTAGTGTAGACAGGGGTTAACCTCCAGTAATGAATCTTCCTGGCTGGGAACACTATTTTGTGGAGATAAGTGTCAGTGTCTGGATGATAAGGTATCCTTCCTCATGTTTCGGACTGTGTCCATCTTAAGAAATATTTACTTTGTCCTAAACTATATACATATACCAAACCGACTCCTCTTTCCTTTTTCAATGTCCTAAAAAGTGATGTCTGTTGAGAGTTACGCTCATTTGATGTATGTATGTATGTATAATTTTATTTATAAAAGCCACCACTTTGGGTACCAGCGCTTGTACATTAAAAAAAATAAAGTATTTACAAACAAGGGGATAAGTGCAAGCCATATTATACAAAAGATAAAATTAAATTAATTAAATACAATTTCATTACACGGTTTTAGGAAAGCGGGGGCAAATATGTATAAATATGTATAAATAGATATAAAGTGCAGCCATGACACCGTGAGGGAATGAGATCCCTGCCCCGAATAGATTACAATCTAAGTGGGAGGGCAAAACATAAAAAGATACAAGTGGAGGGGAAGGGCTTGATCTAGGGATACAGTGGGCAGAAGCTCCCTTCTGCTGCTTGTAAACAGCTTGAGCCAACTAAATTTGTATTGGGAACCGATATATTGTCTTAAATGGTCTGTTTAAAAAAAAAAAAAAATAGCTCTGAGTACAGAAGCACTGTCTTATTTGTGAGAATTTTCTGCAGGTCAGTCGTTTAAAAGTTCCTAACATTGGGTAATGCAATAAGAAGTTCCACGAGAATTAAATCCTATAACGGCTGTGCCTGTGACCGATAATCAGTGCTGTATGTAGTCGTATGTTAAGCATAGAGCATTCTAATTCCAACTTTGATGGTTTTGATAAAAGTATGCTATAAAGGCCCCTTCTATTTCCATTTCTGAAATAAGATTCCTCTCATCTCTCATTATTTCTCTCCACTGGCAGTGGAATATATGGACCACAATAGATTTTGGAGGTATAAGCTTGTATAACAATTAAGAAAGTCCTGTGTTTTGCATTATCATGTGTTCATATTCTTCACTATAAAAGGTTCTAAAGGAAAACAAAGCGGTTTTTGACAAAGCTCGAAGGCTGTTGTCAGGATCTGTGCTTAGCGGTAAACCTCCCTAGAAGAATGGCGCGATAGAGGGCACCAGCAGTAGCAGAGATGTAAAAAAGATAGCCCACCACCAAAACCGGAAATCACTGCGTAAATGGAAGCCAAACAAGATTGGTTTGCAAGTTGGTGATGATGTTGTAGTTACACTCAATATGAAAACCCTTCGCTGTCACCAAGAAAGTAACTATCAAGATGAAGTACACAATTGGTATAACAGAACCAAAGTGGGAGAAAGTCCTGAATGAGTCCCCCAAATCAATCACTTGGCGCATGAAGAAGGTAATTTTTACATTAATTGAAGTATGTATACAATAATAATGCTTTTTCCGACATTAAAATATTTGCTCTGATGTGGCTATGATGAACATTTAAGATTAATTTAGTTAAAGGGGAACTATGGTCTCAATAACAAGTGCCTGCAATTACCTATTGAAAAGAGATCTATTTTTGTCTCTAGTTCTATAACCCAAAGTATAAACAAATGTGTTTGTTACTGTCAGTGAAAAAAAAACAGTATCAGCGTTGTCATAACCCCCCTTACAAAAAAAAACAAACAAACTTTTTTAAAAGTTTGTCTATACCTCTTTTTCCCCCCTCTGTGTATACAAGCTGTTATGTAAATATGCACTAGAATTATCTGCAACATGATCGGACCCAGGACATTGGTTTGATTTGTCAGGGTTTTCTAAAAAAGTTCTATAGCTAACCGATCATTTTATTTATGGCGAGTACATTAAGGCTGATCTTGCAGCCAGATTAAAGGGCAACTCTAGTGATGTTGTCCCGCCCCTGACCTGGAAAGGACCTAACCATCGAGAAGAAATGCTCTGCATAACCACAGACCCTCCTTAATGTGGATGGGGGAGCTTGGAAACTACAATGTTCATTAACTGCTTGGACAGAGATTGTTTGTAGATTGTGCCTAAATATTGCGGACATTGTTTTTAACAGACCAATTTCTCCTAATCAATTTTAGGCAAAAACGGTTTAAGCGTAAGGTTTAAATTGATATAAAGCATTAACATGATTCAGTGTAAATAATGCGCTGATGCAGTTTTTAAGTAGTCTTCAGAAACCACAAGATCAATCAGGAATAATTCAAGGACGACAGACAGGTCTAAATCAAAGTGTATGTACCAGTCCCCAAATCCATTAAACTCCCTTTCTTCTATGGGTCCCCTTCTCATTTGCTGTGGTGATGCAAGGCCCATTAAAATCTGTGGAATGGTTTCGATCATGTTTGTATGTGTTATTTCTAAGCAACCATTATGGCTTGCAGTTCTTCCCTATAATTTAAACGGATATATAGGGGGCGCTCCTCTTTTTTTTGAATGTTAAGCATGGCATAGACCGGCACACTCCTTACTACATTAATATGCTGTCAACGTTTTTACCACTGAACCCTGGCCAGCCATTAGAGTTAGGGAATCAGGCTATACTTTATTTTGCTTAAAGTAGGAGAGCCACGAGTGCTTAGGGCTTTCAATGCATTGGAGGGACTACACAATGGGTTAGAGAGCACGTTTCTCCCCTTTCTCCCATTCAGTGAGGAAATTAATAGGACTTCTCCCATTACCACTATGGCTGATCATGTATGTTAATTTTAAATGTTTTGTAATTACTTAGGTTGTTTATTGTTTAAAAGCATATTTCTTAAATGGTATGTTTTATGAGACTGGTTACATACTTAATAGAGAGTTCTCCGAACTTCGAAAAAAATCGGTCAGCGCGAGGATCCGCGGATTTTCGAAAAAATCCGAAAATTCGAAAATCCCGCGAGCGGACCCGTTAAAAGTATTAAAATGAAAGTTCGGCAAAACCCGCATTAAAAGGGTCTAATAGCCTTGGTACGTACACTTAACCACTCAGGTACCGCGGTAATGGCCTCTTAGAAGCACGTTATAAATGGCAACCAATACCTAAAAAGTACAGTCGGCCTAGCTTTAACAAAACGGTATTTTCGAAAATACGAGCGGATTCCGTAAAACGGAAGATTTCCGTAAAAAAAACGAGGATTTCTTGTAACTAGTGATAGCTGCAATTGGCTTAATTTGGATTCATGTGGCTTGCTCCGTCTTGAATTTTTTTTTTTTGAGCGGTATTCTCGTAATTACGAGAATATCGTAATTACGAGAATACTCGTAATGACGGAATCCCGTAATTACGAGGATCTTCGGTTTTTCCGGATCCCGAGTACCGTAGAATCCTGTAAGTACGGAGATTATACTCGTATTTTTGGAAAATTTTCGGTTTTAAAAAAAAAAATCCGCATTTCGGAAGTTCGGAAGTCCGGAAAGTCCGGGAATTAATCCGCCGGTCAGGAGAAGAGAAAGAGAAAGCCGGGCGGATCCGGGTTCGGCTGTCCGCGAACCGGCCATCTCTACATACGAACTCTTTCTGGTGTGTCTATAATTTGGTGATGCATTGTAACGGATTTTTACAATTTTGCTTCTTGGCTCAGTAGGATTTTACTCTGCAATCTCCAGGCAATCGCTTATCCAATCACAGGAGCAGCAGATGTAATCTTTCTGCAAAAATTTACTGGTTCCTACAGCCAGGGAATTGGGGAAGAAGAGAAGAGATGGTGCTTCACTACCAATTTAGCATTTTTTAATCATAACCAATTTCAATCAATTCACCTTATGATTAGGACGTGTGTGTTTATGTTTTAAAATTGATTGTTTGATTACCATTATCTTATTTTTATATTTCGAAAAAGAAATACTCTCACGATACTGTACTCTCAGTAGTAAATGCCATCACCACTGATAATATGAGCAGGTTGGGGCCGTGGGTGGGAGGAAGACATGGAAATGGAAGGAAATTTGAATGAGATACATTCATTATTTGAAGAAACCCACCTCTACTGCTAAAGGTATAAATAAAAATATAAACATTGTTATTGCTCAACTAAACTTTCCATAAACTGAACTCATCCTAAGGCAAGAACCAAATGATCATGGGCATCTTGGACAGGATTTCAGTGCCACAACAAAGAGAATTCTAAGAAATAGGTTTTTTTTTTGAGGGGGGGGGGGGCCTGGACAAAAAATCCCATGGCCAACTCCCGAACTGGCCATCCAGGAACCATTGGCATTAAGAGGTCCTCGGTTCGGTGAGGGACCTTTGGTACAATGTGGACAATAGTTAGAACTTTCAATTGTATTTTATCAAGTAGTCGAGATTGCCAAAGGACTTACAATGGCACTTCCATAATCACTCCCTACAACATTCTATTTAAAGGGCATTGTCCCCACTTTCAAAAACTTTTAGAATGTTATAGTGCTTGGGGGGGCTCCCCCAGCCCCAAACACTGAATCTTATGTTGAGAAATCCCCAGATAGTGACTTACCTTCCCTTCTATCCTTGCCGCACTGTCATGGCCCTATGAAAAAATTATTGCGGCTGGGTGCTGGGCGGAGCAGCCACTATTAAGATATATAAAAGGTTACACTCTAGGGGGGGGAGATTCAATCGGAGGGGGGGAGGGTGGCCAGTTTTTGGACTTTGGGGGACATTAACAGGAGAAACCATTTGTGAGATGGGATGTACAGGTAAGGATATATACACTACAGAGTGGGCCGTCCAGTATGGGGAGTGAAATTTAGTTTGGGGGGGACATGCTCTTTATTTACTGTATATCTTATTAGAGTAAAAGCAATATTTTTTTTTTGGTCAATGAGACGTTTGATGATATAAAACTTAAACGATTGCTTCTATTAATTTTCATTTGAATCATCTTTAAAGTTGCCAGTAAACTGATCCCTGATAAAATCTCTTTTTATTAACTATACAGGCTGCTGTCGGGCTGTTCTTGAAACGCAGGCCATGTTGATGTTATTGTCAGCAATCCGGCGTAAAGAAAATATTACAAAATGTCTTCTAATCCTAGGAAGGTAAGTTGGTCTATTGAAACAAAAACTAAAGATGAGTAAGTACTGTACATAAAAATACATGTAATAGCACTGCTACTTTACTAAGTGTGGTTGCCTGGGCTTTTTTTTTTTTTTACTAAATTAACTTTTTTTGTTTTTACCAGTATTTAATATAAATCTGTAGTTCAAGTACTATGAACTATCCCTTTAGGCACCCAGATGAGAACATAAGACAGGGATTGATATCGTTGATCACACAATTCAGGAAAAGATTCCAAAGTACTTCCAATAAGGGAGTAGTGAGTAGTCAGCAATCTGGATTGGGCAAGTGACTACAGAGCATTAGCGTTTAAGATGACTTCCCAGGCTTTATATTTTGAGGATAATCAAGGCCACTTGCATAACACTGGAGTTTGCGTGGAGTTAAATAAAAGAGATATTATATTGCTAGAGCAATCAGAACCCCCTAGGGACAAATTAGGCAAGTCTGAATTACTTGGTGCCCCCAGGGTCACTGAATTCCCAACAAAAGCAGTCCCGTATAACATCAGGGCTAGAACTTAGAGAAACTGATCCCAATAGTGGTAATTAGCACTTACATTGGGGGAGACTCAAGGATTTATGAGTAAGTATTAGGTATTAGTGGGGATAAGGTACATTACAGTCCTCAGCCCGCACACAAAAGTGGACGTTCAGGTAGCCCCACACCTACTAACTCTTCGAATCACATCCTCCCAGGGAACTTCCACTTCCACCATCCATTGGCTATAACCCTCAAATGTAAAAATGCGGAAAACGACAATTGCCCGATCGTAGGGAAGTTAGTGTTTAAATGGCATGTCCCACCCCACAAACTACTACCAGCTACTGTACTCTCGGTGTGGTTTAAAAAAAATTCCTGTCTTCCTGGGTTACAAAAGGTTTCTGTCCTCTTTGTCCTCTAATAAACAGTAGCAAGCACAGGCGAGTAGTTGTCCCACCTCCATCCCACCATATGGGATAAATTGTGGGGCAGCCCTCCTTCCACCTAGATAAATTCCGTGGCTACAAGGATAGGTTACCCCTGCCCCACCCCCAACCAACTATATTAGTTGGTTAAAAAAACGATTAGAACTGGAACTTACAAACCTTTGTTCCATGGGTGTCTCCATTGACGGGCAGTCATGGCTCAATTGGGCTGCCTCTCAGCAATCCAAATGCGGCTGAACAGTCTAAGCCCCCTGCTTGCCAGTTCCGGATAAGGCGCCTGGGGAGGAAGTAGAAGGCATGTGAGACAGTTCTAAATCTGTTTTATTAACTTAATATATAGCCAATAGCCATATAGATTAAGTCTTATATGTAGACTGACAGCCTGTTGTAAACGTTTTGGTGATATTGGACATGTTTCCCCAGACCATTTCCCAGGTTGCCACACCATTACCAGGTGTGCAAGGGTTGCCATTGCTACTAATTTTAATTGTATTTGATCTAAACTTTTCAAACATTTCTTTCCCATTGACTAATTAATGTTAGGCCACAGGTCTATAGTACCAGGCTGGTGAACGATTTACCTTTTTTGAATTGATTTGATATGGCTTTTTTTCCAATCCCGCGGACATCCAGACAAAAGGAATCTCTAAAGATAAAAACAGTGGTCTAGATCAACTGGCTAAGCTCTTTAAGATCCTAAGGATGGATTCAATAGTTCCATGGGGTTTCTATTTGATGTTAACTTTTGGGGCATATTTATATAAAAGGAATTACAAAGTGAAGAGGGTTGCTCAGGTTCCGGAAGGGACAACGCTAACATGGATTTTGTGTCTCGCTTCGTCGGTCGGGACAATCCAGACCGGCTGTGCTGTGTCTTGCCCCTAGTCTCGATATCGTCGTGGAATGCCCTTCATCTGGTAGGTAAGGTTAGAGGAGCGACCGGTTTTTTTGGGGTACTGAATGTGCGGGGCGAGTGGTGCACATCCGGTGGTAGTGTTTTGGTTAATTAACCAACCGACAAAAAATATAGATTAGCATCTCTACCTTCACTCTTAAACAACAATATCTTTATTTCCAGCATAATAAAAACAGCATACCAGGCTACGCTGGCTGAACATCGAAGCATATGCGGGGATGCATCCCTTCATCAAGCAGAAACACGGACAGTGTTCATTCAAATAATCATAATAGGCTAGTCGAAAACGCCCATTTGATTTAGTTAATTGATTTAAAGTAACCGAAACAATAAGGCGAACCTGGTGATACAGTATAGCCTAAAGTAGCGAATAATAAACATTACATATAATATAAATTTATTTCCTTAAAGCAAAAGGGAAAATGTTTCATCTAGCATTCAGTCCTTAGGGACCCCTCTCGGGCACAGTGGTGACAACTGTCTGCCTCTTAAAAGTGTATTTCTGGAAACTAGGTTTTCTTAAAATAGTTAGAGTCCACCCTATGTTTCCAAACATTTGCTTTTAGTGTCAATCCAGGAAACAAATAGAATTGAATACAATATATTGCATGGTAAGGCTATGTTGCGATAATTTTTGTTCAGCACGGCCACACAAAGAACAAGTCATCTATATACTGGCGTACAGCCACCGATACCTGTAGGGATTGTGCGCGACCATAGCTATGGCTGTGGTGCGCTATGAACACACCAGTAGCGCAACCACAGCTTCCACTTGCCCATGAACAAATTTGCATAAGATGGGGCAAACACATCCCCCAGCCGTACCCCGACGCTTACGTTACTGTAGAAAATAACAGTCATTTAAAACATAAAATAATTATGCATAAGAGAAATCTGACACTCTCTATAATTAAAGTCAACCATGTGTAACTGAGTAACGAGCTCCAATCTATGAGTAAGTCTCTGATTGCTGTAAGCCCATCTTCATGGGGTATACATGATATATAGGGGCTATAATAATGAGGATTTCCCATTTGAAGGACTCCAATTTCAGAAGTACATGACCTCCGTATCTCCTCGATAGGAGGAACAATGATTTTCATCACTGGTTGGAGTAAGGAATCAATCCAATTTGATAGACATCCCAAGACGGGAGCCTATACTAGCCACACATAAGGTGCCTGTCAGTTTACTTGGGACTTATGTAGCTCGGCCATATGAGTTTTTTTGTAGAGATGGTTGTAATTTGTAATTGTGTATTGTTATAGGGTTTTCTTCATAAGAATCTCAAACCTTTTCCCCTACTAAGAAACACCCAATACTCCCTCCCCGGAACCAAGTTCCTTCTTAAATTGTTTTTGCAGGGTCACCCCCTTAGCACAGAATAAGTTCCTTTATCATTTAATTGCCTCATGCCCCCCTCAAACATAACATATCAAGAAACAACCCACAGCTGCCACCTTTTGTCAGCATTTCTGAATGGTGATACATGGTTGCATCCTGAGATCTTTTCAAAGCGCTCGTTGAGATTTAGATAGTTATCAAAGAACCCCTGTCTGATGTCCTCAGCCAATTATTACAAATCTCATCTCTCTACCACTTCCTGAAAAATAACAAGGATAAGACCCCTGCTGCTACAGGATCAAAATTAGAAGTAAGCTCTTAAGTTTAGAAGGAGGGACAAAATTGGCTTTGGTTGAGGTTTAAAGCTGAGGTAGATTGGAGTTAATCAAAGTTTGCAAAACAAGCAGTCACTACCGAAATACAAATACCTTAAACATGAGCACGCTTCCTAATGCGATAATTGATCATAAATTATCCCCTCTTCTATGCTCCATCAGTGTCCTTAAGGTATAAACATGATATTAGAGTGATAAGCAAGGAAAGTCCTTCTGGATAAGAAGTTCCACTGTACTGTGATAGGGCACAGTGATAAGTTCACAACATTACAATCCCTTTCGGCTGTACCTCGGTTTGTCCCGTAACCTGTATCCATGACCTCTTTATACTTCTTCTTTGTTCTAGCGTGTCGTCTTAACCCATATCTTTGTTTTCAATTTTTTTTCTTTTTGTTTGTATGTTCTCCTTGCATTTCTTTATTGATCCCGTGGACTTTGATGTTATCGATCTGCTGGTATTCCGTGGCCTCTACTATCTGCCTCTAAAAAAAGAATCTCGAAGGGATTTACTGGCTTTTCTGGTGGAAGAAGTGGGTTGAAGGCATATCATCCGTTGACCAATGCTGAGTCAGGAAAAGAAGAAAACATGTTTCCTCACACTTTGGCTAGAAACCCCTTCTTCTCACTGTAGTAGTTTTAGAGTGTGGTCTCCCATGTGTAGACCAAAGACGTTTCTAGCCAGATTTATCATGCTAATAACTTGCGTTTTTTAAGATCACTTATACTTTTTTTCCAGTTTAAAAACCATTATTCAACTTACTGGATGAACTGTATATGTAAAAAGTGATCCTGAACTATATTGTTCCTGGCTTTCTGCTTTTCTATATATCCCTTAGTAGACTTCTTCAAGTTTTACTTTCTTTCGAAGTTCTACAATTAAGTCAGTCAGCTCCATTGGAAACATTTACTTAGGTATCATTCCACCTTTCAATTAAAAGTTTAATCACACTGAAAAAGTGGGGACTTTTAAATCAATCAAAAAAGTCCCCAGATTCCGCTTCACAATCATGTATTTTCCATACCCGCTATATCCCCACATAAACATAACTCCCTTTTTGAGGAGATTCTCCATATGTTTATCGAATCATCTTTGATTATTACTACCAGTGGGATACGACTGCATCAATCTGAAAACACGGAGTGGGCACATTTAGCATAGCTGACAGTTTGTATCAACATGTAGCCAAACATCCTGTAAATAAAATCCTCTTTGAATGCTCAATAGTCACATATATTATATTGGAGTAAATCATAGTAAGTAATATAAGTTACGTGGTAGGAATTAGATTATACTTGGCGGACCTTGAGGGAGATTGCCGTTAGAGACGCCAAAAGGCGTTACCCACATAAAAATGTGTCCAAGATCAATACAAGTAAGGAGGGTGGCTCCAGTTCTGGAAGACTTACATGGAGTCGTGTCTGCCTCCGGGTAACTAGCCTGCGGTAATCCAGACCGTGGTCAAAAAGATGATATGCCTCACCCACTTCTTCCCCAGAGCAAATAGGTCCAGAAACATCCCTTGAGATTCTTTTTTAGATGCAGATCGAGCGAGGACACGAATACCAATAGATCGATACATCAAAGTCACCGGGAACAATAAAGAAAAAGAAGAATGGGTAAGAGATGCGGAGAAAAGGGACGAAAGAGTCACGGATACCTGTTATAGGACAAACCGAGGTACAACCAAAAGGGATTTAAATGTTGTGAACTTATCCACTCCTGACTCATCAGTACAGATGGAACTCTTATACAAGGATTTCCTTGTCCTTTCTCCTATTTACCATTTTAACACTTTAAAGACACGGCTGGACATTAATTAATTTGCATGTAAGCTAACTTTGTTAAAGCACTACTTGATAATGGGGAAGATAATGTTGATCAATTAGACAGTAAGAAAGCTGATCATGTAGAACTCCAGTTAATGTGATTTGGATTTTAGTGATACTGCTTGTTTGCAAAATTTGATTTTAGCCTCCAACTACCTCAGCTTTAAACAACAAACAGCAATATTTCCCTCCCTTTAAACTTAGGCTAACTTGCTACCTATTTTATCCTGTAGCAACAGGGGTCTTTACCATATTTTTCAGGAGGGGTACGAGACTGTTAGAGAGACAATTTGAGGTGAGTTTTATAGGATAGATCTTTGTA
This sequence comes from Hymenochirus boettgeri, assembly GCA_019447015.1. Taxonomy (NCBI): domain Eukaryota; kingdom Metazoa; phylum Chordata; class Amphibia; order Anura; family Pipidae; genus Hymenochirus; species Hymenochirus boettgeri. The sequence continues at coordinate 48,813,415 of CM033476.1, forward strand.
ATTGCAGAGAGAGATTGACCATTTTGAGGAAGGGGTTGATAGAGAGAGACAAAGAAATTTGTAAATGGCTGAGTCGTTGGACAGGGGTTCCTTTGATAACTCTCTAAATTTCAAAGAGAGCTTTTTTAAAGACTGAGGAGCAACCATGCTACAACATCAGAAATCTGACAATAAGTTGCTGATAATCATTATTCGTGTTAGTGGGGTTGTTCTGATACATTGATATATTGAGGAGGCCATTGTGCCGGCAATAAATGATAAATACATTATTGTGTTAGGGGTGACCCGTCAGAAAATTAAGAAGGAATTGGTTCTTGTTAGACCGAGGGAGGAGAGGGTGTTGTCTTGAGGGGACAAACAGGTTTGGCGATTCTTATGAAAGAAAAACTATTACTCCCATCTTCCCACCATATGCCGAAGCTACATAAGTCCCAAAGTAAACCGGAAGGCAGACATATTGTAACTAGTATAGGCTCCCTCTTGGAAAGGTCTATGGATGGATTGATTCCTGAGAGATACTGTCATGTACTTCTAAATTGGAGAGTCCTTCAAATGGGAATTCAATTATGTATGGGGTTACCATGGACGTAAAGTCCCATATACATGTTATCCCATGAGATAAGATTGGGCTACAGCAATCAGAGACTCTTACCATAGACAGGAGCTCATTACCAGTTACACTGGTTGACTTTATTAGGAGAGGGTCGATAGATTTCTTCTTATGATAATTATTTATGTGTTAATGACTGTTATTTTTACAGGTCGGTCGGTGGTACGGCTATGGGGCTTCATTGCCCATCTTATGCAAATTTGTTTTATGGGCAATTGGGAGCTTGACTAATCTTGGTGCGCACAAACCTACCGGTCATCTGTGGCATGGTACGCCAAGTATATAGATGACCTGTTTTTTGTGTGGCATGATGGTGGTGGAAAAAAGCTCCAAAAGCAATATGATTTCAATCTATTTGTGGATCTGACACTAAAAGCAAATGTCTTGGAAATAGGGTGGACTTACTATTTATAGAAAACCAATTTCAGGAAAAAGGAATACCTTTTGGGCAGACAGTTGTCACCCTATGCACACGAAAGAGGGGAATCCCATGGGACAAGTTGTCAGGGTCCGAGGAATTGCCTCCTCAGACAATGACTTAAATAAACCCAAGCGGAAGACCTCAAAATTTAGGCTAATCAGAGAGGTTATCCAGTTATTAAAAATTGTAACCTGGCTAATAATAGAGCCTGTCAACTAAATTAGGTGGATCTTCTACAGTAACCCGAAGTGTAAAAAAATAAGAAAGAGAAGGGAAAACAATCAAGTGAATCGCATTTGGTTTGGTGGGCCTTTTTGGGCTTCTTAAGTGGTCCCGCAGCTCGCTACGAACCGGGACCCTTCCCTGGCACTTATTATAAGTGCCGTTGTGGCCCTGACAAGGGCACTTTGGGGCTTAAGTTTTCTTGCAGTCGTACCAGGAACTCCCCTCCACGGACTTACAAGTGCCCTTTCGGCACTGAAAAGTGCCTTTGTGGGGGGTCCTGCAGCTCGAAACAGACCCCCATTGGTTCTTAGAAGTGCCCTTGTGCATGTCTTCTTCTTCCATCCGGTTGACACCAAATCCGCTGGATGTCAGCAACTGTATCAATGTGTGGGCCAGTGCCGTGCCACCTTGGTGCTGGCGATATCAACGTAGTGATGTTTGCCCGGCATCTGGATCTTGAGTACTTCTTTACTTCTCAATCCTCAGAGGGGAAAATCAATGAAAGTAGGCTCAAATCAACTCAAGTATATAGGGTTTTTATACGAATGTTTAGAAAAATATGGAAACTGCAAAGTTGGAATTTTAACTGCTCTGTTTGCTACCTCCATTTAACTTAATCTCTGCTCAGCTGGCGCCACCAACAATGCTGATGTCGCCCATAAACGTGCAGTGTCACTGGATGGGTGCCAAGTGGCACCATCCGGGCGTGCACTGGAGACATCAATAGTGGTAGTCAATGTTTCTGACCATTCTTTTTTCTGCCATACACTGCACATACTACTAAGCTCCACAGGGTTTGCTCTCCTCGTCCTATCCAAGGAGGGTTTGAATAAAGGGCTTTGGTTGTTTAAGGGCATCTATAGTGGAAAAAAAAAACCATTGTCCCTTGCAACAGTTAATTCATGTACTCTGTGGTGCCTTAATCCTATCTATGTCAGACTCCGCTAACCGACAAGCTTACATGTTGCGTAGGAGTTAAAAGTTTGTTTATATAGCCATCTGAAAAACACACCCACGCACATCGTGGCAATAGAGGAATAAGCGTATGCTGGAGACACCGAAGAAGGAGACATTACAGTTTACGACATCCTCATTTGTGACCCATGCATCAATCAGTGACAGCTATTAGAAGGGGGTCAAGTGCGTCTCTCTATCTACATCAAGTACCTCTCTCCCCCGCTAAGGCTATATCTCTTATGTTATTACAGAACATGGAGGGGGATGGATCACGTCACAGGGAGTTGATTGACAGTCCAATAGGAGTTGAGGAATGCATTCAAGTATTCTTCTAAACAGGTCGTATCTCAGGACAGAGAGGGAATCTGAAAAAAGGAGACACTCTGGGGGTGTTGGGGGGGGAATTAAGAACACTGGAAGGAACGAAAAAAGTTCATTTTTCCAATACAGATGCCTTGAATATTTCATGCTTGAATCAGTATGATGTTACGTAACCAATAATATTTCAGAAATATGATGAGTACTGTATAATACTATATACCCCCCCTTAGGCCCAGGGACTTAATAATCAGGGGACCCATTCAAGCACCCCAAAAGGCATTCCACCAGTTTTAAAATCATGAAAAAAATGGTAGGAAATCCAGATGCGAAAGTTAACGCCTGGTTATAAATAGGCCCCTAACGTACTAATTGTTTCGTACATTATCCTCGTCAGAGAGAAGAGAGAATATCCTCATTTACACCATCATATTATTACAGTCCCACTATAACAATCTATAAGCCCATTTAGAGCCCCTTATGAACAGGTCTCATATTTACTATTGAATACTAAACAAACAAGGGGGTTGGACTTGCTTGTCTACTTGTACCAGTCATGTAGTCAAGAAAACTGCTTTTCTCCCATGGACTCCCACACACATGTTACAAATCCATAAATGAAAGTTATATGGTAACAAACATTGTATTATACAGAGTTGACAGACTTGATTAATGTAATTAGTGGGACTGCATTATTGTTAATGATGCATTTTATACTGTGATCATTCGGAATGTTTTTAGAAACTGAGCACCAAATACAAAATTAGGTGTAAGTGGAAAAAGACTCACACAGCAACTACCAGGACCAAACTAAAAGCAGCCACATTCCAGACAGCTCAGTTAGGCCACAAATATCTACAGCTGCCACGCTACATTTAATGCAACAAACTGGCAGCTCTGATAATAATTCAACATAGGATAAATACTGTAGAATTGAGTCAGAAAATAAATTGACACATCAGTGTTTGAGAGCAACATTCATATCTTTGACCATTAGTTGATTGAGGACATTGCCAATGCATTGTCTTAAAGGCAAGTTCTCCCCAATTAAACGGCTTGGTATATGGCTAAATAACAAACAAAAATTGCAATAGTTTGATGCAGAGAGAGTTACTGTTATACCTCTTTCTACTTGCTGGCAACTCCATGTTAACAGCTGCAGGAATGGATGTAACTTGATAACACCCCACAGCCAATCACTGATAAGCTATTCCCCAACTATCTCCTCTGGCTGTAAAAAAAAAAAAAAAAAGCTGTTGGAGAGCTTGAAGAGGGAGTCTCCCCAATACTTTTGAGGACAGAGGGAATGGAGGAACATATAATTTTGCGGCACACCAGGATTAGCCCTAACATCTGTCAGCTTTAGAACTATTGTACTTTTAGGTGATGATAATATGAGGACCCTTAAACTAAATGTTGTGAACAACTGAGACTTCAATATTAACTTTGAAGTTCTAAATTTTTTGTTTATTAACTTTCTTTGTTGCTTTCAGTTTGCCAGACCTCAAATTAATCAGAGATTCAAACCAAGTGGAATTCACTCCACTCGAATTGGTCAAAGAAGTTTAGGCTGACTTCTCCTCCACAAATTCTCAGATGTGAAGGCGTACCATATTAACGTGGTATCTGTCTAGATTGTGAGAAGCAAGCAAAGGAGGGGGAAAACCAAGGCTTTATACTGTGGATGAGCAAATATGGCAGTTACTGTAGTTAGGACCACAGGACAAGAACGATAGCTGATAGTAAAGAGCAATAAGATGATGAAATGATAAATATCCTCATAAACTAAGGTTTTCTCCACAAACTACAGCATTGTGTGTGTAGGCATGTAATAAGCAAACTACATACACAATTACTTTTATAACAGTATTAAGTATTTTCATTAGATTGAAGGATGAAATTGTGGCTTCCTTTTGGTAATGTCAAATGTTGTGTTCTGCCCTTGGAACGAAGAATAAAATGTGTTATTTTTTATCAAACAGCTTCACTTTCTTACTCCTATACCTCAGTATTTAAGTTTGATTAGTTCTTTCCTTGATATAGGGATCTAACCACCATCAGGGAGATGTAATATTTACTTTGGGCTGCTCTTACCTTCAGGTTTCCATGAGGCAGGAATCAAAATCTGCATTTAAGACGGCAGGGACCTGATGCAAAAGAAAGTTGTTGATTTTGATAATGAATAGTAATTGGAGGTTATGAGTGTGCAACCCTTCATTCCCCGCTTCCTGTGTGATGCATACAACTTTTCATAAAAATGGATTCTATAATTCAGTGGGAGATCGGATCACTAGCTGCAATCTTCCAATTCAATTTATAAGCTGAGATCGTCAGTGTTTACTTGCATGATCCTGCAGCTCAGTGTCTCCACTGCTGGCAGCACTCCCGACCAGTTCCATTGAGTTTACATATGTCGGCATGTTCAGAACACCGAAAGATGGGGGCTGCCAGCAGGGGTAGAAAGAGAGCTGCAGGATTATGTAAGTAAATACAGGCAGATTTCAGCTTTGTAAATTGAATTAGGATCACTAACTGCTACCTCCCATCTCCCACTAAATTATAGAATCCATTTGTTTAAAAGTTGTTTTCCAAAACAGACATGAGATCCTGTCTAGCAAACAGTAGTGGACTGCCCGGAAGTCTCTTGTTGCCTATGGAGAATGGTTGTGTGTAGTAAAGCTGCAGTGGTGCGTCTGATCATATATCTCTTGCATACAGAGGTTTTTTTTGATTGGCTAAGACTATCACATGTTTTTACAATAGCACATCATTGAGAATAATACAGCAACTTCACTTACATTCTTCCAGTTTTAATGGTCTATAACACCACATGCGTGGCTACACATGCTTTGAATATCCATAGCTAGTAGAAAGCTAGGGGTTAACAGCTACCAGGTCGTATTGGTATAGTTAATAATACTCTTTTATTCTTATATAAAAATAGGAGGTCAGACTCAGCTATGTGATTAGATAGTTGTAGTATACTTTATCTACTCATGTACTTATATTTAGTAAGTACTATAGACTTTTAGATGGTAATAGTGAGATGCCACACAATGATAAATATCTTTTATATAGTAATATTAATATATTATAACCTCCACCTCATTGGTAGCTCCTAAAATTTCATTTGCAGCTGAATTTAATCTTGATCTAGGTAAGAGCATGTTTTTAAAATCTGTGTTATACATATACAATATTCAAGAAGTTTTATGGGGATTTTATATTATTTTGGGTGTGAAATCAAAGATTAAAAACAACTCAATGTTAAAGTTATAAATTGATTTATACAGTGACAATCAAGCAACAAAATAGAAAGTAGGAAACCACATCTCCCGACAGTTGGCTCCAATACTGATGATGTTCATAAATTTCCTAGACCATCTGCAGCTGGATTGAATCATGATTAAGTGGCAGATTTATAAAGCTGCGTATACTGTAAACTTCATCAGGCAACCAAAAATTACGTTGGGAGGAATTCTATTATTCTCTTGGGTGTGTGAGATCCAACATTAAAAACATCTGAAGGAAACTATGAGGAAGAAGTAAAACATTAATAGTGTAAATCATTTATTTTAATACTTCTCATTCATTGAATTCTTTAGGTCAGTTATTAAGAATATGTAGGTTGTCGTTAGGTCATTCACAAATAAGACAATTAGAATCCTTGTAAAACTGGTGTACTGTGAAGTGTACAATAATACTGTAACTGAACAGTAATGGTGGCCATTAGAGATGGACTAGAAATATTCGAGTAGTTACGAAAATCCGGACTTCTCAAACTATCCCGTACGAATTTTCAATATTTTCCGGACATTCGATAATTATGATATGTTGACCGTTCGAGGAAAACAATGAATGTGCAAGTAAAATGACTTATTATAGCTATATGTGAGAATCGAATCCGCGGAGTTAAAGGTCCATGATACCTAGGGCGAGCATCGAATCCGCGAATAAAGTGTACATTAAAACAATACACAGCTTGAATCTGCAAATAAAGTGTCCATTAAAACCTATACGCGAGCATCGAATCCTCGAGTAAATGCCCATTAAAACCTTACGCGCGGCATCCATGATCCGCAAGTAAAATGTCATTAAGCTGTACGGAGCATTAGATCACGCGATTAAAATGTCCATGATACCTGGCATGGCATCGACTCAATGTTCGTAACGCGAGAGGTCAAAAGTAGCAAGTAGCGAGTGCGAGAGTAGTGAGAGTAGTAATTTATTTTTTGAATTTCCTGGATATTCGAACATGTTCCCCAGCCATTTCCCAGGTCCCCGAGCCATTTACATTAAGTACCATTGATATTTTAATTGTATTTCATTCGAACTATTTGACTCCCAATTGATTTAATGGGTCCGTTTTTGAACCTTGCATATAGTTGAAAGTTCAAAACGGACCCAAACATTCGAAAGTTCAGCCATCTCTAGTGGCACATAGATGCAGTGATTCCGGGTATCGGCCAAATTTTCCTCCTGCTGGGCATGGTGCCTGCTGATGAAATAGGGCTGATCGTATTGGCCTGATTTTGTATTCCGGACGGCAGTGGATATTATCGCTGTAATATGATCCGGTGTGGACCACCATAACTCTATAAAGTATTTGTTGTTTTTTTTTAAGCTATACTTGGTCTTAGTGTTTTTATAGTGATTTACTATTAGAGGGTGTGTGTGCTGCAATAAGCAAGCCCTAAAAAAAAAAACTATCCCAAATCTAGATGGTGTTTATATAGCATTAAAATATTAATGTCTTCTAATAATTTCCATTTATAGGGTTTGCCAGAATAGTCTTGCCAAAATTGATTCAATCACATACTGTTGCACGCTATTATTAGTATTATTGATATAGCGCCAACATCTCCATGGCGCTTTACAAAAATATTTCTACATTACATACCAGGGTAATACACGTTATACAAAGTCATATTACGTACATACACAGGTAATGATATATAAGTAAACACAGTGTGGCGTTTCTTACAGCAAATTAGTCTAGCCAGTTATATGCTTGCCTAAAGTCGGTGGGTTTTTAAGGTTACGTTTGAAGGGGTATGAGGGATGGTGCGTGACGGGACAGACGGAGGAAGGGGTTCCAGAGCAGAGGGGCAGCATGAGTAAAGTTCTGAATGTGGGCATGGGAAGAGGTGGAGGAGGGATGGGTTATAGTTTGCGGAGCGGAGGTTGCGCTAGGACGGTATCACTGGATCAGCTCTGAGATTTATGAAGGGGCTTGTTGGATAGTACTTTATAGGATAAGGTAAGCAGTTTGAACTGGACCTTGCGTGATGGGCAACCAGTGGAGGACGACTCAGAGAGGGGAGGCATTAGAGAAGTGAGAAGAGAAATGAATGAGCAGGGCAGCAGAGTAGAGAATGGATTGAAGCGGTTACAGGTGGTTGTTTGGTAAACCACACAGGAGTGTGTTGCAGCAGTCTAGCCGGGATATGATTGGGCAGGACCGATATGTAGTTCATTCTATAGGAGGGTCGAATGATGAGTAGATGTTTTTGACTTGGAGCGACAGGAGTTGGCAAGCATTGACATGAGGTTTGAAGGAAAGATTGGAATCTAGCATTTTTCCAGGCAGCGGACATGAGGAGATGTGGGATATGGGTGGGGTTAAGATTAATGTAGATAGGCGGGGAACAGATAGTGAGGGTGGGAAAAAAAGACAAGTTCAGTTTGTCCATGTTAGTTGAGGAAGCGTGAGGACATGAAGGCAGATATGCACTAATGTAGTCGGGGACCTGGAATGTCAGTGTGGGGAGATCTGGGGCCGAGATGTAAATTGGGGATCGGTCCACCCCCCAACAGCAAAATAAATAGGCAATGGGATAGGACCCCCTCGCTCAAGTACCCTAATAGCACCACACACTTTAACCATCAGTAGTAATCCAATACTGTGTGTGCAGAAACGTATTTAATATAAGATAGAATAATAAAAAACAACCTCATAAAATAATCCCCACTAACATTGATATAAAACATCTACCTAATAATAAAGATAAAATGTAGCCACAACTCTGGAAATACCAAGTAGTTCCTATGTGGTAAACGCAATCATGCACAGCTACTGAGAGTAACCATTTCTCCACTGCTGCTAATTCTGTTCCAACATACATCGAGTTCCTTCTCAGGTAACTGCAGAAATCCACGGTCTCAATTCCAAGGCAACAGGTAAGTCTTACCGGGCGTCCCCGGCTTAATAGCACTAGGTACGGATGTTAGAACTTAGATATGTGGGTGGAACAAATGGAACAATCACTGTCCGGAGGGTTAAAAAACACGACCACACTAACCAGGGGAATATTGAATATGGCAGACGCACGCTGGCGTAGTAAATGGGAATCTTCCCCCTTCCTCCAGGTTCACTTCACCGTCTTTTAACTGGCTTGGCCTCCGAATGTACAATCACTGCCCGGATCTTGCCATTCTCTTGGTCCGTCCTAGGATCAAAACTCGACGTACGTTTCACCTGTACTTTTAATCAACAGTTTCATCAGGATAACGGAGAGTACCTGTCCTACGTATTTATAGTCTCATCCTTAAAGCTTATAACGTCCTCATGTTCCTAAGGGGAGAGCCTCCTTCCCTTATGTCAAAAAAAGCGGAGTTGGTTAACGCTATAGTATGATAAAACTATGCGTTGGACTACTATTTACCTGATTCGCTACATTTTATTTTATAACATAGATTTAAGTGTTATTACAATTAAAACCCTTTGATCAGACTACTGACATGGCTCCAACTGGACAGGCACTCGAACCACCAGTGCACTATTTAATGATTTATCAAAGTAGGATATTTTAAAGAACTCGCATAATTATTACTTCATTTCACCCACAGGGGCTAAGTCCAAGGTTAATATCCATTTACTTTATGTTGTTTGTAAACAGTTATTAACATGCCTCTCTTTGTCTCAGTTTATTGTTGAATACCCATAAACTTAAACAAAATATTTTTGTACCATGACATTCATTTATGTGTTAGATAGCTTTGTATCTAGTTCTGTGTTTTTGGTGGCGCTCCTTGTGCCGATATTATACATGTAAAGTTCTTTTGGTCTCTCCCACATATTTTGAACACATTCGCATATCAACAGCGTATCTACGGTCTGCTCTGACAGGTTATCGGGAGTTCTTTAGAACTTTTTCATGACTTCCCATGAATATTTTTTCTTCCAAAATGTACTTGCAAGACACACATTTACCACATTTTCGATTGCCTTTTACTGGGTCCACCCCTATCCATGTTCTCACATTAGGGAACACCGGACGGAAATAACTTGGGGATACCAGATCTTTCAAATTTTTACCCCTCCGTGCCGTCAACTGGGGAAATGACCCAATATTATCACTAATGTCTTTGTCCTCCTTTAGGAGGAACCAATATTTCGTTAAAATTGCACGTATAGTGTCCCATTTTTTGTTAAATCTCGAAATAAATCTTATACAATTATCTTCTTTCATGTTTTTATTTTTTGTACCTCTACCATATAACAATTCTTGACGCTTACTCTCCTTAGCTTTTTTATACCCTTTCTGTATACTTGTTTGTCTATAACCTCTCTCCACAAATCTCTGTCTCAGATCTTTTGCTTGCCTTTCAAAATCTTCCTCCTGGGTACAATTTCTTTTTACCCTTAAGAATTGTCCTATGGGTATACCTTCCATCAAATTTTTTGGATGGTGGCTTGTGGCTTCTAGTAGTGAATTAACTGCTGTTTTTTTACGGTATGTTTCTGTTATTAGCATACCTTCCTTCTTTTTAATCACTAGATCCAAAAAGGTAATTTTATCTTGACTTATTTCATACGTAAGTTTAATGTTTCTAGTATTCACATTTAGATGCTCGATAAATGTCAATAATTTACTTTTAGTACCTTTCCACAACATTAGGACATCGTCCACATATCTAAGCCATAAAATTACTGACTCTCCAACCTCTAATTTATTAATTGTCTCACTCACATCCTCCTGTTCCCACATCCCCAAGTGTAGGCAGGCGTAGGTGGGCGCGCAGGCCGCACCCATCGCGGTGCCTCTCACTTGGCGATAGTGGGAACCATCAAATAGGAACACATTATTCACCAATAAGTCTACCTACTATAGAAAAAGACACCCCACAATTTGGTCCAAACAATAATTTAACATATATATTAATTGTAAGGTGCACAATGATTAATTAATTGAAAATGGTTGTTATCCCATACTAAGGGATGGTGCTGAGGGTCAAATTATAAATATCCAGCAAAATAATAGCATGGGGGATAACCCCTTCGCTCAAGTACCCTTAATTAGCACTCACACACTTTAACCATCGAAGTAAATATCCCAATCCGTGTTGATGAAGGAAAAGTATTTAATAATATAGAATAATAAAACACACATTACTGAAAAAATCCCCAACTTCACATGATATAAACAATATGACCATAATAATAAGATTAAAAGTAGCACACAACTCTGGGAAATACAAGTAGTTCCTATGTGGTTAAACGAATGCATCACATACTGAGAGTAACCATTCTCATCTGCTGCTAATCTGTTCCAACAATACATCTGAGTCCTTCTCACTGTAATGCAGAACTCCCGTGTCTCATTTCCAAGGCAACAGGTAAGTCTTACCGGGCCGTCCCCGGATTAAAGCACTGGTACGGATGTTAGATGATCAGATAGGTGGGTGGAAACCAAATTGCAACAATCACTGCCGCGGAGGTAAAAAGAACCAGACCACCCACTAACCGAGGACTTATTGAATATGGCAGACGCACGCTGCTAAGGTAAAGGAAGTCTCTACCCTTCCTCCAGTTCATCTTCACCCGGTCTTTTTAACTGGCTGTCCTCCGAATGTCAATCACTCACGGTTACTCATTCTCTTCTGTCCGTCCCTAGGATCAACTCGACGTACGTTTCACCTGTATCTTGTAAATATCACAGGTTTGCATCAGGGATAAGGAGTTACCTGTCCTACGATTTATAGTCTATCTCTTAAAGCTATAACGTCTCATGTTCCTTAAGGGAAGCCTCTTCCCTTATGTAAAAAAATGAGAGTTTGTTACGCTATAGCTATGAATAACTATGAGTTGTGAACTACCCCTATTTAATGATTCAGCTTACATTTTATTTTATTACATAGATTTAAGTTGTATATTCACATTAAAACCCTTGATACAGACTAACAGACATGGATCCACGGACAGGGCACTAGAACAACCGTGCACGATTTAATGATTATCAAGTTAGTATATTTAAAGGAAATAGCATATAGTATTTTCATTTTAAACCCAGGGGCTAACGTCCCCAGTTTATATATCCATTTACTTTCTGTTTGTTTGTAACATTTTTTAAAATTGCTCCTCTTTGTCTCAAGTTTATTGTTGAATACCCATTAACTTCAAACAAAAATATTATTTGTACCATGACATTCATTTATGGTTAGCCATAGCGCTTTTTAGTTCTTTGTTTTTGGTGGCTCTCATTGTGTCCTGTATTCTACATGTAACGTCTTTGGTCTCTCCCACATATTTTTGACCACATTTCGCTTATCAACAGGTATACTACCTGTCTGCTCTGACAGGATCAGAGTTTATATAGAACTTTTTCCCATTGACTCCCATGAATAAAAATTCTTTTTTTCTTCCAAAAATGGTATTGCAAGACACACTTTAACCACCATTTTCGAATGCCTTTCAATAGCCTTACTCGAGTTCGTATGAGGAACACATTATTCACCAATACGAACTCGAGTAAGTCTATTGTAAACGCGGTATGTGGCTTCAAGTACTCACCCCTAGTTTCTAAGTATTCTTGACATGCTTTTATCCCCACTTCATGGGGTATTGATGAATACAGGCTTTCAATATCTAGGGAGACCAACAGAACATCATCATCTACCGATATTCACTACCTTCTGAGGTTTCACTTGTTTCAAATACTTCTGACATATCACTATCCCAGTCTATTTCTCCCAGTGTAAAAGCCATGTCTGAACAGTCAAATCCTTATCCGCACCAACACAGGATCTATAATATCTCACTAATTGTATACCACGTGCTACCTACTATAGAAAAAGACCAACAATTGGTCCAAACAAGTAATTTAACATATATATAATTTGTAAGTGCACAATGATAATAATTGAAAATATGGTTGTGTTATCTCATACTAATGGGATGGTGCTGAGGGTCAAATTATAAATATCCAGCAAAATAAACTAGCAATGGGGATAGACCCCCTTCGCTCAAGTACCAGCAAAATAAACTAGCAATGGGGATAGACCCCCTTCGCTCAAGTACCCTAATTAGCACTCACACACTTTAACCATCAGTAAGTAATCCAATCCTGTGTTGATGCAAGAAAAGTATTTAATATAATATAGAATAATAAAACACACATCTATAAATAATTCCCCACTTCACATGATATAAACATATACCATAATAATAAGATAAAATGTAGCCACAACTCTGGAAATACAAGTAGTTCCTATGTGGTTAAACGAATCATGCACAGCTACTGAGAGTAACCATTTCTCACTGCTGCTAATTCTGTTCCAACATACATCTGAGTCCTTCTCATGTAACTGCAGAACTCCACGTGTCTCAATTTCCAAGGCAACAGGTAAGTCTTACCGGGCGTCCCCGGATTAATAGCACTAGGTACGGATGTTAGAGATAGATACTGTGGGTGGAAACAAATTGAACAATCACTGCCGCGGAGGGTAAAAAGCACAGACCACACTAACCCGGGACTTATTGAATATGGCAGACGCATGTACTTGCAAGACACACATTTACCACATTTTCGATTGCCTTTTACAATAGACTTACTCGAGTTCGTATTGGTGAATAATGTGTTCCTGTAAAAGGCAATCGAAAATGTGGTAAATGTGTGTCTTGCAAGTACATTTTGGAAGAAAAAATATTCATGGGAAGTCATGGGAAAAAGTTCTTTATAAACTCCCTGATAACCTGTCAGAGCAGACAGGTAGTATACCTGCTGATATGCGAATGTGGTCAAAAATATGTGGGAGAGACAAAAAGAACGTTAACATGTAGAATACAGGAACACATGAGAGCCACCAAAAATAAAGAACTAGATAAAAGCGCTATGGCTAAACACATAAATGAATGTCATGGTACAAATAATATTTTGTTTAAGTTTATGGGTATTCAACAAATAAACTTGAGACAAAGAGGAGGCAATGTTAAGAAAATGTTACAACAAACAGAAAGTAAATGGATATATAACCTGGGGACGTTAGCCCCTGGTGGTTTAAATGAAGTAATAAATTATGCGAGTTTTCTTTAAAATATACTACTTGATAAATCATTAAATAGTGCACTGGTGTTCTAGTGCCTGTCCAGTGGGAGCCATGTCTGAGTAGTCTGATCAAAGGGTTTTAATGTGAATAAACACTTAAATCTATGTATAAAATAAAATGTAGCTGAATCATGTAAATAGTAGTCACAACTCATAGTTTATCATAGCTATAGCGTTAACAAACTCCTCTTTTTTTGACATAAGGGAAGGAGGCTATCCCCTTAAGGAACATGAGGACGTTATAGCTTTAAGAGATGAGACTATAAATACGTAGGACAGGTAATCTCGCGTTATCCTGATGAAACCTGTTGATTAAAAGTACAGGTGAAACGTACGTCGGTACTTGAGCGAAGGGGGTCTATCCCCATTGCTAGTTTATTTTGCTGTATGTGAACGATACCCAAATTTACATCTCTGCCCCAGATCTCCCCACACTGACATTCCAGGTCCCCGACTACATTAGTGCCATCTCTGCCTTCATGTCCTCACGCTTCCTCAAACTAAACATGGACAAGACTGAACTTGTCCTTTTCCCACCCTCACTATCTGTTCCCCTCCCTAGTCTTACTATTAATATTAACAACACACCCATATCCCCATCTCCTCATGTCCGCTGCCTGGGAAAAATGCTAGATTCCAATCTTTCCTTCAAACCTCATGTCAATTTGCTTGCCAACTCCTGTCGGCTCCAAGTCAAAAACATCTACCTCATTCGACCCTTCCTATAGAATGAAGCTACAAATATCATAGTCCATGCCCTAATCATATCCCGGCTAGACTGCTGCAACACACTCCTGTGTGGTTTACCAAACAACCACCTGGTACCGCTTCAATCCATTCTCTACTCTGCTGCCCGGCTCATTCATTTCTCTTCTCACTTCTCTAATGCCTCCCCTCTCTGTCAGTCCCTCCACTGGTTGCCCATCACGCAAAGGATCCAGTTCAAACTGCTTACCTTATCCTATAAAGTACTATCCAACACAGCCCCTTCATATATCTCAGAGCTGATCCAGTGATACCGTCCTAGGCGCAACCTCCGCTCCGCAAACTATACCCTCCTCTCATCCACCTCTTCCCATGCCCACATTCAGAACTTTACTCATGCTGCCCCTCTGCTCTGGAACGCCCTTCCTCCGTCTGTCCGTCACTCACCATCCCTTAACACCTTCAAACGTAACCTTAAAACCCACCTCTTTAGGCAAGCATATAACCTGGCCTAGACAGTATTTGCTGTAAGAAACGCCACACTGTGTTTACTTATATTATGCATTACCTGTGTATGTAATAAGTATGACTTTGTATAACGTGTATTACCCTGTATGTAATGTATGAATATGTAATTGTAAAGCGCCATGGAAGATGTTGGCGCTATATCAATAATAATAATAATAGCGTGCAACAGGGTATGTAGATTGAATGCAATTTCTGGCAAGACCTCATATAAATGGAAATTATTAGAAAGACATTAATATATTTAATGCTATATAAACACCATCTGAGGATTTGGATAGTTTTTTTTAGAGGCTTGCTTATTAGCACCACACCCTCTAATTAGTAAATCACTATAAAAACACTAAAGACCAAGTATAGCTTAAAAAAAACAACAAATAACTTTATAAGAGTTATGGTGGCCACAGACGGATCAATATTACAGCGATAATATCCACTGCCTGTCCGGATAACAAAATCAGGCCAATACGATCAGCCCTATTTCATCAGCAGGCACCATGCACGGAGGAAAATTTGGCCGATACCCGGAATCACTGCATCTATGGCCACTAGAGATGGCTGAACTTTCGAATGTTTGGTCCGTTTTTGAACTTTCAAACTATATGCAAAGTTCAAAAACGGACCCATTAAAGTCAATTGGGAGTCAAATAGTTCGAATGAAATACAATTAAAATATCAATGGTAACTTAATGTAAATGGCTCTGGGACCTGGGAAATGGTCTGGGGAACATGTTCGAATATCCAGGAAATTCAAAAAATAAATTTTACTCTCACTCGCGCTACTTTTGAGCTCTCGCGTTCGAACATTCGATGCTCATGCCTAGGTATCATGGACATTTTAATCGCGGATTCTATGCTCGCGTACAGGCTTTAATGGACATTTTACTTGCGGATTCGATGCTCGCGTATAGGTTTTAATGGGCATTTTACTCGAGGATTCGATGCTCGCGTATAGGTTTTAATGGACACTTTATTTGCAGATTCAATGCTCGTGTATAGGTTTTAATGTACACTTTATTCGCGGATTCGATGCTCGCGCCTAGGTATCATGGACCTTTAACTCGCGGATTCGATTCTCACATATAGCTATAATAAGCATTTTACTTGCACATTCGATTTCCTCGAACGGTCCAACATTCAATAATTATCGAATGTCCGGAAAATATTGAAAATTCGGGTACGGGATAGTTTGAGAAGTCCGGATTTGTTCGAACTCGAATAGTTCTAGTCCATCTCTAATGGCCACCATTACTGTTCAGTTACAGTGATTATTGTACACTTCACAGTACACCAGTTTACAAGGATTCTAATTGTCTTATTGTGAATGACCTAAGACACCTAACATAATTCATTAAATAACTGACCTAAAGAAATTCATGAATTTGAAGTATTTAAAATAAATGATTTAACATATTAATTGTTACTTCTTCCTCATATTTTCATTCAGATGTTGTTAATGTTGGATCTCACACCCAAGAGAATAATAGAATTCCAACGTAATTTTTGGTTGCCTGATGAAGTTTACAGTATACGCAGCTTTATAAATCTGCACTTAATCATGATTCAATCCAGCTGCAGATGAGTCTAGGAAATTTATGAACATCAAGTATTTGGAAGCCAAACTGTCTGGGAGATGTTTCCTACTTTACTATTTTGCTTGATTGTCACTATAAAATCAATTTTAACTTTAACTTGAGTTGTTTTTAATCTTTGATTTCACACCCAAAATAATAATAAAATCCCCATAAAACTTCTTGAATATATGTATATGTATATACACAGATTTTAAAAACATGCTCTTACCTAGATCAAGATTAAATTCAGCTGCAAATGAAATTTTAGGAGCTACCAATGAGGTGGGGGTATATAATATATTATATTACATATAGTAAAGATATTTATATATGTGTGGCATTTCTCACTATTACCATCTAAATAGTCTATAGTACTTACTAATATTAAGTACATGAAAAAGTATATAAACGTACCTACACTAGCTGTTACCCCTATTTTAATATGGAATATTCAAAATGCATGGTGTAGCCACTGCATGTGTGTGTTTAGACCAATTAAAACTGGAAGGAAGTGTAAGGAAGTTGCTGTATTATTCTCAATGATGTGCTATTTGTAAAACATGTGATAGTCTTAGCCAATCAAAAAAACCTCTGTATGCAAGAGATATATGTATCAGACGCACACTGCAGCTTTACTCACACACACCATTCTCCATAGGCAAAAGAAGACTTCCTGGGCGAGTCCAGCTACTGTTTGCTAGACAGGAACTCATGTCTGTTTTGGAAAACAACTTTTAAAAAATGGATTCTATAATTTAGTGGGAGATGGGAGGTAGCAGTTAGTGATCCTAATTCAATTTACAAGCTGAAATCTGCCTGTATTTACTTACATAATCCTGCAGCTCTCTTTCTACCCCTGCTGGCAGCCCCCCATCTTTCTGGTGTTCTGAACATGCCGACATATGTAACTCAATGGAACTTGGTCGGGAGTGCTGCCAGCAGTGGAGACACTGAGCTGCAGGATCATGCAAGTAAACACTGACAGATCTCAGCTTATAAATTGAATTGGAAGATTGCAGCTAGTGATCCGATCTCCCACTGAATTATAGAATCCATTTTTGAAAAGTTGTACTGCATCACAGGAAGCGGGAATGAAGGGTGCACACTCATAACCTCCAAGTAGCTATTCATTATCAAAATCAAACAACTTTCTTTTGCATCAGGTCCCTGCCGTCTTAATGCAAGTTTTGATTCCTGCCTCATGGAAACCTGGAAGGTAAGAGCAGCACCAAAGTAAATATTACATCTCCCTGATGGTGTGTTAGATCCCTATATCAAGGAAAGAACTAATCAAACTTAATACTGAGGTATAGAGAGTAAGAAATTGAAGCTGTTTGATAAAAAAATAAACATTTTATTCTTCGTTCCAAATGGGCAGAACACAACATTTGACCATTACCAAAAGGAAGCCACAATATTCATCCCTTCAAATCTAATGAAAATACTTAATACTGTTAATAAAATAGTAATTTGTTAATGTAGTTTGCTTATTACATGCCTACAAACACAATGCTGTAGTTATGTGGGAGAAAACCTTAGTTTATGAGGATATTTATCATTTCATCATCTTATTGCTCTTTACTATCAGCTATCTGTTCTTGTCCTGTGGTCCTAACTACAGTAACTGCCATATTTGCTCATTCCACAGTATAAAGCCTTGGTTTCCCCTCCTTTGCTTGCTCTCACAATTCTAGACAGATACCACGTTAATATTGTGGTACGCCTTCACATCTGAGAATTTGTTGGAGGAGAAGTCAGCCATTAAACTTCTTTGACCAGTTCGATGTGGAGTGAATTCCACTTGGGTTTTGAATCTCTGATTAATTTTGAGGTCTGGCAAACTGAAAGCAACAAAAGAAAGTTAATAAAAACAAAAATTTAGAACATTCAAAGTTATATTGAGTCCTCATTGTTCACAACATTTAGTTTAAGGGTCCTCATATTATCATCACCTAAAAGTACAATAGTTCTAAAGCTGACAGATGTAGGGCTAATCTGGTATGCAGCAAAATTATATGTTCCTCCTTCCCTCTGTCTCTCAAAAGTATTGAACTCCTCTTCAAGCTCTCCAAGCTTTTTTTTTTTTTTTTTTACAAGCTCAGAGGAGATAGTTGGGGGAATAGCATTCAGTGATTGGCTGTGGTGTTATCAGTTACATCCATTACTGACAGCTGTTAACTGGAAGTGCCAGGAAGTAGAAAGAGGTACAGTAACTCTCTCTGCATTCAAACTATTGCAATTTTTTTGTTATTTAGCCATATACAATGTTTAATTGGGGAGAACTTGCCCTTTAAGACAATGCAGTGGCAATGTCCTCAATCATAAGATGGTCAAAGATAAATAGTTGCTCTCAGAACACTGAATGTGTCAATTTATTTTCTGACTCAATTCTACAGTATTTATCCATCATGGTTGAATTAGTATCAGAGCTGCCAGTTTGTTGCATTAAATGTAAGCGTGGCAGCTGTAAGATATTTGGAGCCTAACTGAGCTGTCTGAATGTGCTGCTTTTAAGTTTGGTGCCTGGTAGTTGCTGTGTGGAGTCTTTTTCCACTTCACCTAATTTTTGTATTTGGTGCTCAGTTTCTAAAAAAAATGTCAGAATGATCACAGTATAAAATGCAATCAATTAACAATAATGCAGCCCACTTAATTACATTAATCAAGTCTGTCAGACTCTGTATAATACAATGTTTGTTACCATATAACTTTCATTTATGGATTTTACATGTGTGTGGGGAGTCATGGGAGAAAAGCAGTTTTTTCTTTGACTACAAAAGACTTACAGTAGAGCAAAGCAAGTTCAACCCCAATATGTTTTTTTTAAGTATATCAATAGTAAAAAGATGAGGACCATTTAATAAAGGGGCTTAAATGGTTATAGAGTCCTAGTCCTTATAGTAGGGACTGTAATAATATGAAGGGTATAAATGAGGAATATTCACTCTCGCTGACAGAGGATATGGTACGGAAACAATTAGACTTAGGGGCATATTTATAAACAGGCGTTAACTTTCCGCATCTGGATTTCCTACCATTTTTTTCATGATTTATAAAATGGTGGAATGCCTTTTGGGGCTTGAGGGGTCCCTGATTATTAAGTCCCTGGGCCTAAGGGGTATATGATTATACAGTAATCAATCATATTTCTGAAATATTATTGGTTACTGTATAATCATATGATAGCAAGCATTGAAATATTAAAGGACATCTGTAATGGGAAAATTAACTTTTTTTTCTTTCCTTCCATGTGTTCTATAATTCCCCACAACCCCCAAAGTGTCTTCACTTTTTTCAGATTCCCTCTCTGTCCTGAGATACACCTGTTAGAAGAATACTTGATTGCATTCCTCAACTCCTACTTGGACTGTCAATCAAATCCCTGTGACGTGATCCCCCCTCCATGTTCTGTAATAAACATAGAGATAATAGCATTAGTAGGGGGAGAGAGGTAGCTTTGATGGTAGATATAAGACTGCACTTGACCCCCCTTCTTAATAGCTTTCACTGATTGATGATGGGTCACAAAGTGAGAGATCGTAAACTGTAATGATCTCCTTCTTCGGTGTCTCCAGGACAGCTTGTTTTCTATTGGCCACTGTGCGTGGGTGTGTTTTTCAGGATGTTAAACTTTTAACTCCTACTGCACATGGTAAGCTTGTCGGTTAGCCGGAGTTACTGACAGAGATAGGATTAAGGCACCACAGAGTACATGAATTTAACTTTGCAAAGGGGCAATGTGTTTTTTTTCCACTATAGATGCCCTTTAACCACTCACAATTGGATTAGGAAGAGGAGCAAACCCTGTGGAGCTTAGTAGTCATTGCAGTTGATGGCAGAAAAAAAGAAGTGGTCAGAAACATTGGCTACCTTGATGTCTCCAGTGGCAGCGGTGTCACTGGCAGCCACAGTGACACTGCCTGTTATGGGCGACATCAGCATTGAGTTGGTGTCGCCAGCTGAGCAGAGATGTAAGTTAATGGAAGGTAGTCAAACAGATCAGTAAAATATTTCCAAACGTTTGCATTTCCATATTTTCTTAAACATTCGTCATAAAAACCCTATAATTGAGTGATTTGCCTACTTTCATGATTTCCTCTGAGGATTGAGAAGAAAGAAGACTCAAGATCAAGATGCCGGCAACATCAGCTACGTTGATATCGCCAGCACCAGAGGTGGCACTGGCAGCCACAGTGATACAGTTGCTGACATCAGCGGATTTGGTGTCACCGGATGGAAGAAAGAAGACATGCACAAGGGCACTTCTAAGAACCAATGGGGGTCCTGTTTCGAGCTGCAGGACCCCCAACAAAGGCACTTTTCAGTGCCGAAAGGGCACTTGTAAGTCCCGGGGAGGGGGAGTCCTGGTACGAGCTGCAAGAAAACTTAAGCCCCAAAGTGCCCTTGTCAGGGCCACAACGGCACTTATAATAAGTGCCAGGGAAGGGGGTCCCGGTTCGAGCTGCGGGACCACTTAAGCCCAAAAAGGCACCAAATGCGATTCACTTGATTTGTTTTCTCCTTTCTTATTTTTACACTTCGGGTGTACTGTAGAAGATCCACCTAATTTAGTTGACAGGCTCTATTATATGCCAGGTTAACATTTTTAACTGGATAACCTCTCTGAATTAGCCTAAATTTGAGGTCTTCCGCTTGGGTTTGAAAGTCAGTGTCTGAGGAGCAATTCCTCCGGACCCTGACAAATTGTCCCATGGGAATTCCCCTCTTCGTGTGCATAGGGTGACAACTGTCTGCCCTCAAAAGGGTATTTCCTGAAATTGGTTTTCTATAAATAGTAGAGTCCACCCTATGTTCCAAGACATTTGCTTTTAGTGTCAGATCCACAAATAGATTGAAAATCATATTGCTTTTGGAGCTTTTCCACACCATCATGCCACACAAAAAACAGGTCATCTATATACTTGGCGTACCATGCCACAGATGACCTGTAGGTATTGTGCGCACCATAGATGTAGTCAAGCTCCCAATTGCCCATGAACAAATTTGCATAAGATGGGGCAAATGAAGCCCCCATAGCCGTACCCCGACGCTGTAGAAAATAACAGTCATTAAACATAAAATAATTATGCATAAGAAGAAATCTGACCCTCTCCATAATAAAGTCAACCAGTGTAACTGAGTATGAGCTCCTGTCTATGAGTAAGTCTCTGATTGCTGTAAGCCCATCTTCATGGGATATACATGTATATAGGGACTTTACGTCCATGGTAACCCATACATAATGAGATTCCCATTTGAAGGACTCCAATTTTAGAAGTACATGACTAGTATCTCTCAAGGAATCAATCCAATCCAATAGACCTTCCAAGAGGGAGCCTATACTAGTTACAATAGGTCTGCCTTCCGGTTTACTTTGGGACTTATGTAGCTTCGGCATATGGTGGAAGATGGTAATAGGGTTTTCTTTCATAAGAATCGCAACCTGTTCCCCTCCAAGAACACCCATCTCCATCCCTCGGTCTAACAAGGAACCAAGTTCCTTCTTAAATTGTCTGACAGGGTCACCCCTAAGCACAGAATAAATGTATTTATCATTTAATTGCCGCATGGCCTCCTCAATATAATCAGATGTATCAAGAACAACCACACTGCCAACTTTGTCAGAATTTCTGATGTTGATAGCATGGTTGCTCCTCAGGTCCTTTAAAGCCTCTCTTTGAAATTTAGAGAGGTTATCAAAGGAACCCCTGTCCACGACCTCAGCCAATTTACAAATCTCTCTCTCTACCCCTTCCTGAAAAATATCAAGGTAAAGACCCCTGGTTGCTACAGGATAAAAATAGAAGTAGCCTTAAGTTTAAAGGGAGGGAAAATATTGGCTTTGGTTTGGTTTAAAGCTGAGGTAGATTGGAGGCTAATCAAATTTTGCAAACAAGCAGTATCACTAAAATCCAAATCACCATTAACTGGAGTTCTTACATGATCAGCTTCCTTACTGTCTAATTGATCAACATTATCTTCCCCATTATCAAAGTGCTTTAACAAAGTTAGCTTACATGCAAATTAATTAATGTCCAGCAGTGTCTTTAAAGTGTTAAAATGATAAGAGGGAGCAAAGGAAAGTCCTTTGTATAAGAGTTCCATCTGTACTGATGAGTCAGAGTGGATAAGTTCACAACATTTAAATCCCCTTTTGGTTGTACCTCGGTTTGTCCTATAACATGTATCCGTGACCTCTTTCGTCTCCTTTTCCGCAGTCTCTTACCCATTCTTCTTTTTCTTTATTGCTCCCGGTGACTTTGATGTTATCGATCTATTGGTATTCGTGTCCTCTCGATCTGCATCTAAAAAAGAATCTCAAAGGGATTTACTGGACTTTTCTGGGGAAGAAGTGGGTGAAGGCATATCATCTGTTGACCCGGTCTGGAATTACCGCGAGGCGAGACACGACTCCATGTAAGTCTTCCAGAACCTGGAGCCACCCTCCTTACTTGTATTGATCTTGGACACATTTTTATGTGGGTAACGCTCGCTCACGGCAATCTCCCTCAGAGGTCCGCCAAGTATAATCTATATTCCTACCCTACTTATATTATTCTATGGATTTACTCCAATATATATTTGTGACTATTGAGCATTCAAAGAGGATTTTTATAATGGATAGTTTGGCTACAATGTTTGATACCAAACTGTCAGCTAGGCTAAATATAGCCCAGCACGTGTTTTCAGATGATGCATTCTTATCCCACTGTAGTAATATCAAAGATGACTTTATACATATGGAGAATCTCCAGAAAAGGGAGTTATGTTTATGGTGGGATATAGCGGGTCTGGAAAAGTACATGATTGTGAAGCGGATACCTAGGGGACTTAGATTTAAAAAGTCCCTCACTTTTTTCAGTGATGATAAATCTTTTAATGAAAGGTGGAATGATATCCTAAGTAAATGTTCCATGGAGCTGATGACATTAATTGTAGACTTCAAAAGAAGTAAACTTGAAGAAGTCTATAAGGATATAATAGAAAAGCAGAAAGCCATGGAACAATATAGTAAGGATCCACTTTTTGATACATTACAGCAGAAGTTGAATGATGGTTTATCTAAACTGGAAAAAAGTATAAGTGATCTTAAAAAACGCAAATTTATCCATGATAAATCTGGCTATGAAACGGCTTTGGTCTACACATGGGAAAGACCACGCTCTATCATGAGAAGAAGGGGTTCTAGACAAAGTGTGAGGAAAAGTGTTTCTTTTCCTGACTCAGAATATGGGTCAACGGATGATATGCCTTCACCCACTTCTTCCACAGAAAAGCCCAGTAAATCCCTTCGAGATTCTTTTTTAGATGCAGATAGAGAGGACACGAATACCAGCAGATCGATAACATCAAAGTCACCGGGATCAATAAAGAAATAGAAGGAAACATACAAAAAAAAAGAAAAAAAAATGAAAAACAAAGAATGGGTAAGACACCGCAGAAAAGAAGAAGAAGAAAGAGGTCATGGATACAGGTTACGGGACAAACCGAGGTACAGCCGAAAGGGGATTTAAATGTTGTGAACTTATCCACTGTGACCCTATCATCAGTACAGATGGAACTCTTATCCAAAGGACTTTCCTTTGCTTCCTCTAATCATTTTATCACTTTAAAGACACTGCTGGACATAGAAGATAATTTTGATCAATTATACAGTAAGGAAGCTGATCATGTTAATGGTGATTTGGATTTTAGTGATACTGCTTGTTTGCAAAATTTGATTAACCTCCAATCTACCTCAGCTTTAAACCAAACCAAAGCCAATGTTTGCCCTCCCTTTAAACTTAAGGCTACTTCTAATTTTTATCCTGTAGCAGCCAGGGGTCCTTATCTTGTTATTTTTCAGGAAGTGGTAGAGAGAGAGATTTGTAAATTGGCTGAGGACATAGACAGGGGTTCCTTTGATAACCTCTCTAAATCTCAAAGAGAGGCTTTGAAAGATCTCAGGAGCAACCATGCTATCACCATCAGAAATGCTGACAAAGGTGGCAGTGTGGTTGTTCTTGATATGTTATGTTGAGGAGGCCATGAGGCAATTAAATGATAAAGAACTTATTCTGTGCTTAGGGGTGACCCTGTCAAACAATTTAAGAAGGAACTTGGTTCCGAGGGATGGAGATGGGTGTTCTTAGAGGGGAACAGGTTGAGATTCTTATGAAAGAAAACCCTATTACACCATTTTCCACTATAGGCCGAAGCTACATAAGTCCCAAAGTAAACTGGAAGGCAGACCTCTATTGTGGCTAGTATAGGCTCCCTCTTGGATGGTCTATCAAATTGGATTGATTCCTTACTCCAACCAGTGATGAAATCATTGTTCTCCTATCTGAGAGATACGAGTCATGTACTTCTGAAATTGGAGTCCTTCAAATGGGAATCTCATTATGTATAGCCCCTATATACATGTATATCCCATGAAGATGGGCTTACAGCAATCAGAGACTTACTCATAGATAGGAGCTCGTACTCAGTTACACTGGTTGACTTTATTATAGAGAGTGTCAGATTTCTTCTTATGCATAATTATTTTATGTTTAATGACTTATTTTCTACAGCGTCGGGGTACGGCTAGGGGGATTTGTTTGCCCCATCTTATGCAAATTTGTTCATGGGCAAGTGGAAGCTGTGGTGCGCTATGGTGTGCATAGCGCACCACAGCATAGCTATGGCGCGCACAATCCCTACAGGTCATCTGTGGCATGGTACGCCAGGTATATAGATGACCTGTTCTTTGTGTGGCGTGCTGAACAAAAATTATCGCAACATAGCCCTTACCATGCAATATGATTTTCAATCTATTTGTTTCCTGGATCTGACACTAAAAGCAAATGTCTTGGAACATAGGGTGGACTCTACTATTTATAGAAAACCTATTTCAGGAAATACCCTTTTAAGGGCAGACAGTTGTCACCCTGTGCACACGAAGAGGGGTCCCTAAAGGACTGAATGCTAGATGCAACATTTCCCTTTTTACTTAAGGAAATAATAATAATTTGTATCTACTTAGGCTATCTGTACACAGGTTCGCCTATATTGTGTTCTGTTACTTTAAATCAAAAATGGGCGTTTTCGACTATGCCTATATATTTGAATGAACACTGTCCCTGTTTATGCCTTTGATGAAGGGTGCATGCCCGAAATGTGTCAGCCAGCTGTAGCCTGGTATGCTGTTTTTATTATGCTGAAATAAAGATATTGGTTTTAAGAGTTGAAGGTATAGAATGCTATCTATATTTTTTCTGCTGTTGGTTACTTACCGGATGTGCACGACTCCCGCGACATTCCAGTACCTCCTCTTACCTACCCAGATGAAGGGCAGTTCCCACGAGATACGAGACTAGGGCATAGACACAGCACAGCCGGTCTGGAGTTACCGCGAAGCGAGACACAACTCCATGTTAGCGTGTCTTCCGGAACCTGGAGCAACCCTCTTCACTTGTATTCCTTTTATAAATATGCCCCAAAGTTAACATCAATAAAACCCCATAACCTAATGGAATACATCCTTGGATCTTAAGAGAGCTTAGACCAGTTTATCTAGACCACTGTTTTTTATCTTATAAGATTCACTTTTGTCTGGTGATGTGCCGCTGGATTGGAAAAAAGCCAATACTAATATTCAAAAAAGGTAGTCGTTCACAGCCTGGTAACTATAGACCTGTAGGCCTAACATTAAAGTCAATGGGAAGAAATAGTTTGAAAAGTTTAGATCAAATACAATTAAAATATGTAGCAATGGCAACTTGCACCTGGTAAATGGCTGTGGCACCTGGGAAATGGTCTGGGGAACTTGTCCATATCACCAAAACGACTTTACAGGGCATGTCCAGTCTAAATATAGACTTTAGCTATAATGGCTATTGGCTATATTAGTTAGATAAAACAAGATTTAGAACTGTACTCACATGCCTTCACTCCCCAGGCGCTCTGATCCGGAACTGCAAGCAGGGGGCTAGACTGGCAGCCGCATTTGTGATTGACTGAGAGGCAGCCAATTAGAGACATGACTGCCGTCAATGGAGAACACCAATGGAACAAAGGTTTGTAAGTTCAGTTCTAAATCTTTTTTTTTACCAAACTAATATAGTGGTTGGGGGTGGGCAGGGGTAACCTACATTGTAGCCAAAGGAATTTATGCTAGGTGGAAGGGCTGCCACAGATGTATCCAGATGGTGGGAGGGAGGTGGGAAACGACTCGCCTGTGCTTGCTACTGTTTATTAGAGGACAAAGAGGAGGCAGAAACCTTTTGGACAGGAAGACAGGAATTTTTTTAAACTACACAGAGAGGACAGTAGCGGGTAGTAGTTTGGGGGGTGGACATGCCATTTAAACACTAACTTCCCCTACGATCGGGCAATTGTCAGTTTTCCGCATGTTACATTTGAGGGTTATAGCCAATGGATGGTGGAAGTGGAGTGTCCTGGGAGGATGTGATTCTGAATGAGTTAGTAGGTGTGGGGCTACCTGACGTCACTTTTGTGTGCGGGCTGAAGGACTGTATGTACATTTATGCCCCACTATACACGCTATACTTACCATATCCTTGATTCTCCCCAATGTAAGTGCTAATTACCACTATTGGATCAGTTCTCTAAGTTCTAGCCCTGATGTTTATACTGGGACTCTTTTGTTGGGAATTACAGTGACTCTGGGCACCAAGTATTCAGAACTTGCCTATTTGTCCATAGGGGGTTCTGATGGCTCTAGCAATATAAATATCTCTTTTATTTACTCCACGCATACTCCAAGTGTTATGCTAAGTGCCTATGATTATACCTCAAAATATAAGCCTGGGAAGTCAATCTTAAACGCTAATGCTCTGAGTCACTTGCCCATACAGATTGCTGACTACTCACTACTCCCTTATTGGAAGTACTTTGGAATCTTTTCCTGAAATTGTGTGAACGATTCAATCCTGTCTTATGTTCTCATCTGGGTGCTAAAGGGATAGTTCATAGTAATTGAACTACAGAATTTATATTAATACTGGTAAAAAAAAAAAGTTAATTTAGTAAAAAAAAAATAAATGAAAATATACTGTGCTCTGTCTGCCAATATGCAATTAGAATTGACTTAGATTGTAAGCTCTTTGGGGCAGGGATCTCTTCCCTAATGTGCCAAGGCACACCACACTTAGTAATAGTAGCAGTGCTATTACATGTAGTTTTATGTACAGTACTTACTCAATCTTTAGTGGTTGTTTCAATAGACCACTACCTTCTAGGATTAGAAGACAGTTTGTAATATTTTCTTTACCCGGATTGCTGAAAATAACATCAACAATGGCCTGCTTTTCAAGAACAGCCCGATCAGAGCCCTGTATAGTTATAAAAAGAGATTTTATCAGGGATCATTTTACTGGCACTTTAAAGATGATTCAAATGAAAAATATAATAGAAGCAATAAGTAAGTTTTATATCAGTCTAACGTCTCATTGACAAAAAAAAAATATTGATTTACTCTAATAAGATATACAGTATTAAAGAGCATGTCCACCCCCAAAACTATAATTTCCCCCCCTACTGGCCCCACTCTGTACTGTAATATAATCCTTACCTTACATCCCAGCTCAAAATGGTTCTCCTGTAATGCCTCCCCAAAGTCCAAAAAACTGGCCACCCTCCCTCTCGATTTGATCTCCCCCCCCCTAGAGTGTAACCTTTTATATATCTTATAGTGCTTGCTCCCCCAGCCCCAGCCGCAATAATTTTATTTCCAGAGGGCCAGGACAGTGCGGCAAAGGATAGAGGGAAGGTAAGTAACTATCTGGGGAGTTTCTGCAAATAAGATTACAGTGTTTGGGGCTGGGGGAGCAAGCACTATAACATGCTAAAAGTTTTTGGAAAGGGTGGACATGCCCTTTAAATAGAATGTTGTAGAGGAGTGAATTATGGAAGTGCCATTGTAGTCTTTGGCAATCTCGACTACTTGATAAAATACAATTGAAAGTTCTAACTATTGTCCACATGTGTACAAAGGTCCCTCACCAACCGAGGACCTTTTAATGCCAATGGTCTGGATGGCCAGTTAGGAGTTGGCACATTGGGATTTTGTCCAGCCCCCCCCCCCCCACCCCCCCCCCCCCCTCAAAAAAAAAACCTATTCTTAGATTCTCTTTGGTTGTGGCACTGTAGAATACTGTACAAGATGCCCATGATCATTTGTTCCTTGCCTAGTATGAGTCAGTTTATGAAGTTTAGTTAAGCAATAACATGTTTATATTTTTATTTATACCTTTAGCAGTAGAGGTGGGTTCTTCAAAGTAATGACTGTATCAACCATCAAATTTCCTCCATTTTCTTCCTCACACACGGCCACAACCTGGATCATATTATCAGTGGTGATGGCATTTACATACTGAGAGTACAGTATCGTGAGAGGTATTTCTTTTTCTGAAATATTAAAAAATAAGATTAATGGTAATCAAAACAAATCAAATTTAAAAACAGAAACACGTCTAATCATAAAGGTGAATTGATATGAAATTGTTAGGATTAAAAATGCTAAATTGTAAGTGAAGCACCATCTCTTCTTCCCAATTCCCTGTGCTGTAGGAACCAGTAAATTGCAGAAAGATTACATACTGCTGCTCCTAGTGATTGGATAAGCGATTGCTGGAGATTGCAGAGTAAAATCCTACTGAGGCCAAGAGAGCAAAATTGTAAAAATCCCGTTACAATGCAATCACCAAAGTATATAGACACACAGAAAGAGTTAGTATGTAGAGATGGCCGGTTCGCGGACCCGAACCCGGATCCGCCGCGGATTTCTCCCGTCCGCGAATGGCGGATTATTCCGGACTTTCCGGACTTCCGAACTTCCGAACTGCGGATTTTTTTTTTTTTACGAAAATTTTCGAAAATACGAGTATCTCCGTAATTACGAGGATCTACGGTACTTACGGGATCCGGAAAAACCGAAGATCCTCGTAATTACGAGGATTCACGTAATTACGAGGATTCATGTAAAAACGAGTAATTCGTGTAAATTTTCAAGACGGAGCAAGCCACATGATCCAAATTAGCCAATGGCAGCTATCATAGTTACAGAAAGCCTCGTTTTTTTACGGAAATCTTCGTTTTTACGGGAATCCTCGTATTTTCAAAAAATACCGTTTTTTTAAAGTCACGCTAGCGGACTGTACTTTTTAGGTATTGTTGCCATTTATACGTGCTTCTAAGGCCATTACCCAGGTCCCTGAGTGGTTAAGTGTACGTTACCAAGGCTATTTAGACCACTTTTAATGCGGATTTTGCCGAACTTTCATTTTAATACGTTTTAACGGGTCCGCTCGCGGATTTTCGAATTTTCGGATTTTTTCGAAAATCCGCGGATCCTCGCGCGGACCGGATTTTTCGAAGTTCGGACATCTCTATTAGTATGGTCTCATAAAACATAACATTTAAGAGATATGCTTTAACAATAAACAAACTAAGTAATTACAAAACATTTAAAATTAACATACATTGATCAGCCATAGTGTAAGTGGGAGAAGTCCTATTAATTTCCTCAACTGAATGGGAGACGTGCTCTATACCCCATTAATTAGTCCTCCAATGCAGTTAGAAAGCCCTAAGCACTCGGTGCTCTCCTACTTTAAGCAAAAGAAAGTGTAGCCTGATTCCCTAACTCTAATGGCTGGCCAGGGTGCAGTGGTAAAAAAGTTGACACCAAAATTAATGTAGTAAGGAGTGTGCCTGTCTATGCCATGCTTAGACATTCAAAAAAGGAGCTGCCCCCTATATATCAGTTTAATTAGAGGGAAGACTGCAAGCCATAATGGTGTGCTTAGAAATAAAACATACAAACAGTGATAAGAACCAGTACCACAGATTTTAATGGGCCTTGCATCACCAGCAGCAAATGATTAAGGGGAACCATAGAAGAAAGGGAGTATTAATGGTATTGGGACTGGTACATACACTTTGCTGATTTAGACTGTCTGTCCTTGAATTATTACCTGATTGATCTTGTGGTTTACTGAAGACTACTCAGCATCAGCCATTATTTACTGAAGCATGGTAATGCTTTATCAATTTAACTTACCGATTTTGCCTTAAAATTGATTAGGAGAAATTGGTCATGTTAAAAACAATGTCCAATATTTAGGCACAATCTACCAACATCTCTGTCCAGGCAGTTAAATGACATTTGTAGTGTCCAAGCTCCACCTCCACATTAGATTGCTTTATGCAGAGCATTTCTTCTCGATGGTTAGGTCCTATTCCATCAGGGGCCGAGCAACATCACTAGAGTTGCCCTTTAATCTGGCTGAAATATCAGCCTTAATGTACCAGCCATAAATTAAAATGATCGGTTAGCTTATATATTTTTTTTAGAAAACCCTGAACAAATCAAACCAATGTAACTGGGTCCGATCAGGTGCAAAATATAACTATGTATAGCGGAGCATAGAAATCATAATAATAACAAGAGTTTAACCTCTTTTTACTTGTCGCAAGGTTCAAACACTTTTGTAAACACTTATGTATTTACTTAATATTTTTCTCTACCTTTTATGATTTTTTGTAGTATGATGTAATCTCTGTCTGTTTTGTATAGGTTTTTATAGTGCAATATTGTACAGCTTGTATACAACAGAGGGGGGAAAAAGAGGTATAGACAACTTTTAAAAAAGTTTGTTGTTTTTTTTTGTAAGGGGGCTATGACAAAGCTGATACTGTTTTTATCACTGCACAGTAACAAACACATTTGTTTATAACTTTGGGTTTATAGAAACTAGAGACAAAATAGATCTCTTTTCAATGGTATTGCAGGCACTTGTATTGAGACCATAGTTCCCCTTTAACTTAAATTAATCTTAAATGTTCATCATGCCAACATCAGAGCAAAATATTTTAATGTCGGAAAAAGCATGTTATTATTGTATACATACATTCAATTAATTAAAAATTACCTTCTTCAGGCGCCAAGGTGATTGATTTGGACTCATTCAGGACTTCTTCCACTTTGGTTCTGTTATACACAATTGTGGTACCAGTCATCTTGATATTTACTTTCTTGGTGACAGAGGAAGGGTTTTTCAGATTGAGTGTAACTACAACATCATCACCAACTTGCAACCCATCTGTTGGCTTCAATGTACCAGTGATTTCAGGTTTTGGTGGTTGGGCTATGTTTACATCTCTTGCTACTGCTGCCATCGCCATTCTTCTAGGAGGTTTACCGCTAAGCACAGATCCTGACAACAGCCTTCGAGCTTTGTCAAAAACAGCTTTGTTTTCTTTAGAACCTTTTAGAGTTAAGAAATATGAACACATGATAATGCAAAACAACAGGACTTCTTAATTGTTACGGTATATGCTTTATACCTAAACCTATTGATAGATCGCTGTCAGTTAACTAGCAGGCCACACTACTGTCCAATATATTCACTGACCAGTGGAAGAAATAATGAAGATGAGAGGAATATTATTTCAGAATGGAAATAGAAGGGCTTTATAGCATATATTTTATCAAAAACATCAAAGTTGGAATTAGAATGCTATATGCTACATAACAGACTGATTTATCCGGATCACAGCCGTTATATGTAATTATAGTGGAACTTTATTGCATTACCATGTTAGGACTTAAAAGAATGACCTGCAGAAAATTTCACAATACAGTGCTCTGTACTCAGAGTATTTTTTTTTTAAACAGACCAATTTAAGACAATATATCTGGTGCCAAATACAAATTTAGTTGGCTTCAAGATGTTTACAAGCAGCAGAAGAGGAGCTTCTGCCCACTTGTATCCCTTCCCCTCCACTTGTATCTTATATGTTGTCCCTCCCACTTAGATTGTAAGCTATTCGGGGCAGGGATCTCATTCCTAATGTGTCATGGCTGCACTTATATCTATTTATACATAATTTATACATATGCTTTCTAAACCGATGTATGAAATTGTATTTAATTTAATTTTTATCTATTTGTATAATGGCTTGCACTTATCCCCTTGTTTGTATACTTTATATTTTTTAATGTACAGCGCTGCGTACCCAAGTGGGGCTTTATAAATAAAATTATACATACATACATACATACAAGAGGAGCGTAACTCTCAACAGCATCAACTTTTAGGGACATTTTAAGGAAAGAGGAGTAAGGATTTGGTATATGTAGTATAGTTAGGCAAAGTAAATATTCTGAAGATGGACACAGTCCGAAACATGAGGAGGATACAATTATCATCCAGCACTGACATTATCTCCACAAAATAGGTCCCAGCCAGGAAGAGTTCATACTGAGTTAACCATCCTGTATACACTACACTGTACCGTTTCATTTAAGTCTGGATGAACCAGTAGATCACACAAGGGACATAGCTTCCCTCAT
The DNA here is from genome assembly GCA_019447015.1 of Hymenochirus boettgeri. Classification (NCBI taxonomy): domain Eukaryota; kingdom Metazoa; phylum Chordata; class Amphibia; order Anura; family Pipidae; genus Hymenochirus; species Hymenochirus boettgeri. The sequence continues at coordinate 48,846,419 of CM033476.1, forward strand.
TTACATATGTAGTCTTTATTTATTTGTATATAAAATAGTAAAAGTTTGCTGCAAACTTGCTTTAAACATTTATATTGCTTGTTATACCTGAAAGGTTCCTTTCCTCCACCTGGAGTAATCTCAGGTCCATTTAAGTAACAATCCTAAAGTATGTGTAAACCTGAACTATAATAGTAATAACAATAATATTTATTATAATGACATAATATAGACTGTTATGGTTCTACCATGCTGTAAAATTTATATTTTCAGATTTTTGAGAGTGTATATGTTAGTTTTTTAGCTATTAAATGTGATTATTATTTTTTGCAGGATTAAGTGGCGAATTTATTATATTAGGGATAATACGCCCCTTACAGTGTAATATAAGGATATAAAGCCACAGAGGAGTTCTCTGACCATATAAAAGCACTAGGCCACAGGCTAAGTGTTTCTATACAGGTCAGGGAACTCAGAGTTGACTTTATAAACCTTATATTACAATGTAATGGGGCACATTATTTCTTAAAATATATAAAGTTTAATCATTTTAAATAAAACGTGGTCCACCACTTATTATTATTAAACATTATTATTATGTAAAACAATTACCCCCCTCCAACACAATACAGCCACTCCAGATTAACAAAAAAGGATTTCACTAATTTAACTAAATGTTTAACTATATTACAGGGCACAGATGTGAACGTATTTTATCAGTCCAACCACCACCGGCATTCCTTTCCCTTCACACGGCCGTGCTCCGTGAAGAATAAATGTTCAGAAAAGCCCGGGAGACACAGATGTCTTTCTTATGACTCATAAGACATCCTGGTCTTCTGGGATTTACTGAACATAGATTCTTCATGGAGCGCGGCTGTTACACTCTCTGAATGAAAATGAATGCCAGTGGTGGTTGGACTGATAAAATACGTACAGGTCTGTGCTCTGTAATATAGTTAAACTTTAAATTAGGGAAATTCTTTATTGATTAATGTGGAGAGGCTTTCAATGGGGAGGTGCAGTGGTATATATTCTTATAAAAACTAGAGATGTTCGAAACTGTTGAGTTTCATTCCGTTTTCGAATTTTCTGGAAATACAAAAATTTGAAGTTTGTAAAACGGACCCATAGAAGTCAATGGGAGAAAAAAAAATGAAAGTTTCTGTCCATTTTGAGGGACAAATATTAATAGTAGGTTACTGTAAATGACACAGAGACCTGGGGAATGGTTTGAGGAACCCGTAAATGGGTTATGTAGCCAAGAGGTTTTTATAAGGATATATTCCACTGTACCTCCCCATTGAAAGTCCATAGCCTTATGTATTATATACTTATAGTTCTAAAGTTAACATTCAGTTGTGCAAAATAACCGACTTTACCTTCTGGATATTTGTATTGATCAGTTACATCTATGCGGGAAAAAGAACCAACTGCTTTAGTGCTGGTAAATTGTCCAACAGATCGAGTTTCGGTAGAAAGGGTACTGATTCGTCCATCAGTGTTACGCATATATACTACTCTGTCTGCATTTACTTCTGCAAGAACAAATGGTCCATCGAAGCTCAGATTCACATCTCCCTCTTTGATAGCTTTCTGAGAAGTTGGTCCAAGTCGATAGCTACCTAAAACAACCAGAAACAATATCATATTAGCCATTTTAGGGTTAATAACTGCTTTTTTTCTGATGGAATGTTATATATATAAAGAAAAGGTAGGATGGTGCACTCAACCGGATTTCTTCAACACATTTTATTTAAGTGGAAACTATCAACATGTTTCAGCCATCTTGGTGTCCGTCATCTGGATAACCACACCTGTGCAACACTGAGCTTTAAACAGCATAATACACACCCATAAAATTTCATCACATCTAATGAAACATCAAGAAATCCCCCCACCCTAATAATAACCCCTTAGTGCATCTTACTATCTTCAGGTGCACAGTGGAAATTATGTGTGTATGTTTTGCTATGTGTAGATGCAGTGCTCACAGGAACCATCAGGAAACATCCAGGGGGGCAATAATAAAATTAGTATGAAGGTCCTGAAAAAAACCCCAAATAATCGCATTATATTAAATAAACAAACACACACTTATACTCTCCCTTACCTATACTACCTGCCAGCTAGAATATATAGGGTCTATGTGGAATAAACCTGCAGGTCTGAGAACAGACCCAGGCAATCTAAACAGCACCTTTGGGCAATCAAAAGCAGCGCATACATATATCTGATTTTACTTTCACAACCCAGCACTCCCACGACATTAGACCAATCCTGCCAGAACCGCCTGTCGGTGGCATAGAAGAATGGGAAAGTCGGTTCCGGCAGAATCGATCTAATATCACAGGAGCACTTGGTTGGGTAAGTAAAATCGGATATATGTATGGCCACCTTAAATCCTATACAGTATCCTGATTAACATGCAAGGTTGATACTATACTATAGATTTATAGTCACTATGGGGTTAGGATTTGGTAGCACAAAATACTGATTGAATATACATGTTAGGGAGAGGTGCGGATAGAGGAGCTAAAAGCTCCACAAAGAGTATAAAATTAAATACAGTCTTCTTATAACAGACGGTACCTCATAGAATCATGTTTTTACAAGAGCATTGCCCTAATAATCTAACATATAAACACATATTTCTCACTTAAAGAAATGGGTGGGGACATGCAAAGTTTCTTATTTAATGCCTGTGGCAAAGGCATGTGTCTAGATATAATACATCCTAAAGGTATAGAGCAGGAGTGTTTAACTTGTGACCTTTCACATGTTTAAAAACTACAACTCCAAGCATTCCCTAACTGCACAGAATTCTGGAAAATTTAGTTTTCATACATCCTGGAATAAAGACATTTTCCTGACTTACAGACAATAAAAGCCCACGGTCATGCTTCCTACCCAAGGGTTTGAACATGCAAGTAGAGATGGACTAGAACTCGAACCCGAGTTCGAGCCGAACTATTCGAGTTCAAACGAATTTGAGGAAATTGAATATGCAAGTAAAATGCCTATTATACCTATACACGAGCATCGAATCCGCAAGTAAAATGTCCATGATACCTAGGCGCAAGCATCGAATCTGCGAGTAAAAAGGCCATTAAAACCTATATGCGAGCATCGAATCTACGAGTAAAATGTCCATGATACCTAGGCACGAACATCGAATCCGCTAGTAAAGTGTAAATGATACCTAGGCACGAGCATCGAATCTGCGAGTAAAGTGTCCATGATACCTTTGTGCGAGCATCGAATCCGCAAGTAAAATGTCCATTAAAACCTATACGCGAGCATCGAATCCGTGAGTAAAATGTACATACCTAGGCGCGAGCATCGAATCCACAAGTAAAATGTCCATTAAAACCTATACGCAAGCATCGAATCCACAAGTAAAATGTCCATGATACCTAGGCGCGAGCATCGAATCTGCGAGGAAAGTGTCCATTAAAACCTATACGCGAGCATCGAATCTGCGAGTAAAATGTCCATGATACCTAGGCGCGAGCATTGAATCCGCGAGTAAAGTGTCCATTAAAGCCTATACACGAGCATCGAATCCGCGAGTAAAATGTACATGATACCTAGGCGCGAGCATCGAATGTTCGAATGCGAGAGCTCGAAAATAGCGCAAGTGAGAGTAAAATTGATTTTCGAATGTCCTGAATATTCGAACATGTTCCCCAGACCATTTCCCAGGTCCCACAGCCATTTACATTAAGTTACCATTGATATTTTAATTGTATTTCATTCGAACTATTTGACTCCCATTGACTTTAACGGGTCTGTTTTCGAATTTTCCATATAGTTCGAAAGTTCGAAAACGGACTGAACTTTAAAAAGTTTGCCCATCTCTACATGCAAGTGATTCATCTGCCCTTCCCTTACATCCATAGCTATTAGACTATTGGATTAGGGAAGCATTATATGGGTCGATCAGTTGGTGCAACGTCAAGGCTCGCTTTGCGGCAGCAGTGCGAGTACCAGAAGAGGCACTTGTGCGGCCGTTGCAAAGTAATTTACCAGAGGTAGCGTGCCTCTTTAAAAATACTTATATGATAAGTATTTAACGCCAGCTAATAGCTGGCATTAAATACTTATATGAGGGTGAGATTCACCCAAAATCGCACAGCCTCTGGTAAATCCCGTAGGGGAGATTTGCCCAGAGAGCTTGTGCCTCTGGGTGAATCTCCCTGTTAGGGTCATAAACCTTACCATATTTGCCCTCACTTCCAAATACCACCTACCTGGCAGTTATAATCCATGAAGTCTAAAGATTCGTACATACATGCGATCGTGAGTGCCGATGCATGACGTGTATCGACAGAATTGCCATTTCGGTGCCCATACATGGCACGATTATCTATCGGCCATTCATACACATCGTGGGTCATGGGTTGGCACCCGGGATTGCATGTGTGTACGAACCTTAAGGCTGGGTAAACACCAGTAACGATCCGAGTGCAATGGATCAGTCAGATGGAAATATGTGATGGTGTGGGGCAGCCAGCTGAGTTCAGTCGCCCATATCAGACAAATGGGTCGGTTAGTAAATCACGGCTGATGATGCAGTTCCCTATGGGACCACATGATCAGTCTTTCACATCCACTGCTAGCCACAGCCACTGTTGCTTTGACCAACAGTAATTTGTCCTGGCAGAGCTCTCACTCAAAGCAGATGCTCAGTTTGGACACATGATAGAGTTATATGTATCCAGACTCAATGGTATTAACCTGCAGATCTGAAAACAGATCCAGGTAATCCTGCCACAATGTGCCATTCAATCTGAACAGCACCAATAGACATCCTGAGACCCTATACAGGATCCAGAATAACATGCTAGGCTCATACTTATTGGTATTTACCACAGAAAGGTCCATATTTACAGTCACTATGGGGTTAGGACTTGGAAACACAGGATAATAATTAGCTTTACAAGTTAGGGAGAGGTTTGAATAGAGGAGCTAAAAGCTCTCCACGGAGTATAAATAAAGTAGAGCCTTCTTATAACAGAAGGTACCTGACAGCCTCATGTTTAATATATAATATTGGGGGAAAAGGGGAAAAACTGTCCATTTCTCTAATAATGCTGGGTAGTTTCAGAGACATGCAAAGTAATTTAATCATATACAGACATCACTTCCTGTCTAGCACACAGAAACTGGATTGTCTCATTACTTTCTATGGAGAGGGGGGAGGGAGTATGTGAGAATCTGAAGATTTTTCTAATTGGCTAAGACTGTCACATTTTTTACAAACAGCACATAACTGGGTGTAATACAGGAACTTCCTTACACTTCCTGTCTTTTCATGGACAGTGCCTAGACGTGGACCGAAACGTTGCCTAGTTATTGCACTATTAAAATATACATTGATTAGACCCCTTGTGTGCACTATCTCCTTGCTATTTGAAATATAATATATATATCTATATATAAAACTTTATTCCACAAACATCAACATGTTTCGGCTGACTGCCGCAGCCATCCTCAGGATCCTGAGGAGGTGCTGCAGTCAGCAAAACATTTGATGTTTGTGGAATAAAGTTTTAAGTTTGTTAAAGGTCCTACGAGTGCCCTCCGTTCGTTCTTCTCATATGGTATCATTTGGACGCACCAGGGCAAGAAAATACAGGTGAGAGTGCGAGACCCACAAACTGATATATATATTATAAGACAATTAAAAACATAATAATGAGGAATAATCTGCATTTATTTTAAGGAAAAGTAGTCTATAAATTTAGTTCAGGGGATTCTTTGTGTAATGAGAAGATCTGCTATTTTTTTTTTTGCTAACAAATGCCTTAAAACCATTCCAATCATTGATACTCCCTTTTTCATGTTTTCCATGGTGCTTTGCTTCTGGTGATGTACTGTAAGCCCTATTTAAGCCCTATTTGGTGACAAATAAAGGGAGGAAGTGGTACGAGAAGTAGAGGAACCTGTGAGAAAGAGACGAAGCACTGCAGCACATACAAGTAAAATGGAAAATGGAAAAAAAAATAAACAAATAAATTCAGGCAAGGCAGGTTAAGAACATGACCACCAAACTAAAATTTTATGTTAGCCTAATTACCTTAACCTTGCTGGGTTTAAAATGTTGGAAAACGGTCCTAAGTTTACTTACCAGGACTTGTTCCCTTATCTCTCTTCTGCAGTTGCTCCTCACTTTTTCCATGCACAAGCAACAGCAGAAGACCAGTAGTGGCATTAGTAATAAACCGAGACATGGTGGTCTAGGTTTTGTGTGGGGTAATTAGCTTAAGGTAAAATTTTAGTTTAGGGGGTGGACACGCTCTTTAAGTTCAAGTCCACATTGCATGGAAAATACTGTGAACTTAATTTATTATTAGACTTTCATTTTCTTTTATTGGGGCAACTGTAGCTTTGTCTATCAATTCAAAATACCTTCACTCGGTTCTTGTGGGGTGGAGTCCAAAATCTGCCAACCATCGTAAAATGAACCAAGATCCTTTCTAGTAAACCAAGCTTCATCCCAAACATGGAAATTCCTGTAAATCCATAATAAATTGAGTGTACTTCATTTTATATAAAGAAAAGTTCCCCTCTGCCCTATTCCCTCAAATGTATGAGATTTTATTTACACCATTGTTCATGCATTGCAAAGTGAATGAACCTAGAGCTGCAAGTATGTTACTATATAGTGACTATCAATTCTATACTAATTTATGCAGGACCTATAGACATACAGTATCAATCATATTGTTCCAAAGCAACTTTATTAGCACAGTTAACTCCTCTGTACTAGGTGATTGTCTCTTGAGTGCTGTAGCAGACTTTCTGGACTTATGACAGTGTCCCTTTACACTTACTAGTGTCCTTTCAGAAGTGCATCTTCAACCTGCTCAGGAAACAACTCTTACCTTGCCTGCATTAACCAATAAATTATGTCTGTATGAGAATTTTCTTTTTTATTATTATTATTATGAATTTATATAGCACCAGCATCTTCCGTAGAGCTTTACAATTACATGTATACATTCACATCAGGCCATGTCCCGAAGAGATTTTAAACACATTTGTTTGATACATACAACCTATCAGTCTTTATGATTGTGGGGTAAACAGGAATGCCCAGAGTAAACCCACACAAGCACGGAGAGAACATACAAACTGATGATGTATCCATGGATGGAATCGAACTCAGGACTTAACTGCAAGGCATCAGTCCTAATCACTGAGCCACCGTGCTACCACTTGAGCAGAATTAGAGGTGTTTCACCTGAATCTCTACATTAACTTTATACCAATACAAAAGGCAAGACTCTTATCGGTCAAGTGCAATTAGGATAAAAAAATACATTTTGAAGGTCACTTACCACACACTGTCTGGGGAATCAACGTTTCTTCCATATGGATCAAAGTACTCTTCAATCAGCAAGTTTCTGTTGGTGTCATGAGCAGACTCAAAGTTTGTAATAACACGTGCAGGTATTCCCAGGCACCGGAGGACTGGATTTAAATAAAGAGGCAAATTTGGAGTGTATGCACATTATAAAATTATGTTTTAATCTTCATATATCCCGTCCTAACTGGCTACCTCCTTAGAAGCCTCATTGGCCAAACCAGAGTCATCTTCAAATAACTTTTAATTTTTATTCATTTTTGGTTCAGTAATCTGCTTGATTGTGTTAATTTATATTGAGTCTTAAGATGTAGACCAAGATGTTATACCAATATTAGGTCTTGTGCCTCAAAAAGATTATCTGTAGCAATTTGCTTAATAATGTTAGTAGGATAGTGGTTAATCTTAAGAAAGTTCTTTTGTAGATAGAGGGGGCTATGTTTTTGAGACAACTGTACAATTATAAACTATTTCAAATCCATCCCACTACAAAGAATGACAGCAGAGGAAAATATTGTATATTTAAAGGGAAACTAAAGGAAAGATACAGTAGCCATCCAACACAACATGATTGCTAAGGATACTTGACTTCTGAAGTTTCAAAAGGAACCAGTGAAACTGATGTCACACAGGACCAACAGGGGGAATCAAGGGGAATCAATGGGCAATCAAGCTCTCCATGCTACCTGCCCAATGGAAAGAGCAGAAACTTTATATCGGAGCTGGGAATTTTTACCTTTTGACATAGAAGAGCCAGAGAAATTATGACAAAAGGACAAAAAAAGTATGAAGTGCTGAACTGACAATTAATTCCCAGGAGTTAGCATAAATTATACAACTCTATTAATTTAGGAATACTCTAACTGTTCTGTATTATCTATAGGATGCTCTAAAAAAACTGACCCCCATGAAGATCTATTCCATAATAGAAATTAACGCTGAAAATGTTGTTTAGTTACACTAAAACACATCTTAAAAGTAATCCAATCATTGATGCTGCTTTTTCCATTTCCCATAGTCCTCAGCAACTATTATGGTGACGGAAGGACAGAAGGTTTTAACACAATATACAAAGCATAACCATAGTAAAATGAGTGCTTAACTCTAGCAGGGTGAGGTAAGGTCCCTTTTCCTTTTAACATCAGTAAATGAGTTTCAGAAAGATATCTGGACCTGTATAATGTCTTTCATGCATCATGGGGCTCATTGCAAAGAATAATTAATACCAATTTTTGAGGTAGTGGTTGTAATAAGATGAAATGGGTTAATGTCAAATTATAAAGACTAACATGGCAATGCACCAACGGGCACATTGCTCCTGATTTGGAGTTTAAGTCACGCTAACCAATTTTATATCGGTTAGCGTGACTTTAACTCCTTCCTTGCGTGGCTATCGCGAAAATTAACAGCGAAGCCGCCACAAGCGATGTTATATGCCGAAATCGGCATTTTATTGCGGCACTTTCAACGCCAGCTGATAGCTGGCGTTGAAAGTGCCGAAATAAAACAGCGCTAGGTAGAGATGTTCCAAATGCGCTATCGGCATATAACATCGCCGGGCTGTTTGCACCAGGTTACCGATAGCGGTGCTCGGTGCAACCCCCTGTAAGTGGACCTTATGGAAAGGTTCATAAATCTGAATAACTTTTACTGTCATTTCACCATGAAAAAAAGGGATCTTCAACCTGTGGGCCTTCGAGATATTTAAAATACACAACTCCCAACATTTTCTTACAAGCGAATTTACAAGCACCAGCGAATTTAGTCAGAAAAGCTTGGAGTTGTAGTTTTAAAACATCTGGAGGCCTAAAGGTTGGAGACCCCTGGTTTAAATAATATATGGCAAAGCTACTGGTTTTATTTTACTAACCTGTGCATAGAGTTCCACCATATACCCAGCATTGACCAAATTTCACAGGCCCATTTTGGCGCCAGCTACGGAGAATAGGGACACTTCCATTCCATGTTGTTGGACTTGTACCTCCAGTGTAGTTCCCACTCCAGTTCCCCACTAATACTCCTCTATCATCCTGGCTGTTAATCTATAGTAAAATGAACTTTGAATTAGTATAGTATAGTATTTGAGGTTGAATAAAGACATACGTCCATCCAGTCCAACCCATCTAGCAATATCCTCATTTCCTGCCTAACTGTTGATCCAGAGGAAGGCAAAAAAAACCCACCAAATTTATGAAGGGGGGAAAAATTCCTTCCTGACTCCAAGTGGCAATCGGAAATTTCCCATGATCAACTCTACTTTATGTATCAATACCAGTATCTTGCAACATTCCTTGTTTGCAGAAACTCCTCCAGCTTTTTTTTGAAACTGACCAATGAACCTGCCATAACAACGTCCACTGGAAGACAGTTCCATAGCTTTACCATTCTCACAGTGAAAAAACGTTTCCGAGCTTGAAGCTTAAACCTTTTTTCTTCAAGTCTTAAGGGATGTCCTCGTGTCCACTGATATGTTCTATTGGTGAACAATGCCCCAGATAGTTTATTGTATGGCCCGTAACACTCTCAGTCACGCGACACTCTGTCACACAGACCCTCAGTCAAGTAGACAATAACATTTATGCACATACTCTCAGTCATGCAGACACTCTCAGTCACTCAGACATACTCTCAGTCATGCAGACACTCTCAGTCACACAGACATGCTCTCAGTTTCCAGAGATGCTCTTGGTCACGCAGGCACACACTCAGTCACGCAGACACACACATGGTAACTGAGACACACAGACATTCTAACTGCAGACACCATTCTCTTACATCATAGAAACTCTCTCACACATAAATACCAAGTGCTTGGGAAATAAGAAGTCTGACTGTATACTAAAAATTACATAGAACTGTAAATGATTAATTAGTCCTTTATATGCTATACAGCAGTCGACTAATTGTCATTACACATATTGCTTGTTTTATGTCATTTGCACGCAACCTTTGTTATTGGCGTGTGTGTAAAAGTGTAGAAAAACTTGAATGGTTTATTTTTTTTTATAGAACGGACATTTTTTTCCCAAATAAGAAACACAAATGACAAACCATTAAACCAGTTTTCTTTAATATGCAAGAGAAAAAAACACAAAAAAACCACCAGAAGGCTTTTTTTTAATCAAATACGTGCAAGCGCTGCAATACTACATATCTAGTATGAGCTCAACTGCACACACCCATGCTAATAATTTCACATCATGATTTGTCGAGCCTCACCCTGTATATTTGTATAAATCATGTTCTGAAATATAAAGGGTGAAGAGTGTTACTTGATCTTCTTAACGTGTTACATCTTAGGCAGAATTTGAGGATAACAATATGACATGTAAGTATGAGGTGTGCCAGCTCATATTCTTACTGTGTTTTATTTTATTACATTTTTCATTGACTGAAGGGTATTTTTAGCATTTTGGAATAATTCTGTGTTATGGGATTGAAGTGTTTTTTTGGATTGAATAGTTTTTTTTTGTTCATTTATTTTCAATGAAAATTTAGAAAAAATGTTTTTTTTCATGAATCAAAAAACAAAACATAACAACATCCAACAGGTTCCCTTTGGCAGTGAGCTAGAGCGCATGTAATCTGATAAATCAGCTACATTAACATTTCTGCCTCCGTGTTAACTATTATAACAGTAATATTGCATGGGCAGCAGTTTGAAAATCACATCATTTGCTAAAACTATCCTTAAAACCAACTAATCCTTTAAACAACTGTTCTGTGAAAAAGTGCTGCAAGGCGTTTGACCAGAGAAAAAACAAATTGTATTCCTGGATCAGTAAACAAAAGAAAGGTAAGCCATACAGCTGTTCCAAAATGAAAAACTAAAATAGAAAGCTACCCAGCATTCCACCCTAAGGGTCCTTTAAACAGCAGTGGTTGGAATAAGAACTCTATTCATGCTTTGTTTTAGAGCTCTGCTCAATAAACAAGAAAAAGAAAGGAATACTGTGCCACAAAATGTATTAACTTATAAAGACTGTAAAATAGGCAAAAATATCGGTCAACAATGTATATAATGTTTTTACATGTTTAGCCCTTCAGCTAAGGAAACCAGACCTTCAGCTGAAATCCAATGCTGCTGCTCACCATACCAGTGAGTTTGTATCTTCAATTCTAATTGTAAGGAGAGGACAACCCATGACCATCACGTTGCCTTTCAGCCGAGAGTTACAAAGTACAGAGGGTTTGGCATTAACTATGGAGACAGGTAATAAGAATATAGTTTTAATTACTTTTCTAAATCAATTGTAACCAGATATACTCCTGTGGAAGACCCTACAATCTTCCACATGCCGATGCCTTTTTACAGGGTTTAACATGAATGGTCTTTTATAGTGAATGTCTTGATCATTTATACTGTAAATTAGTAAATAGGAAATCAACAGAAATGGCCAATGGTTAAATGTTTAACGAAACACTGCATGGTTTGCCATGGTTGATGTCCAGCTTTTCATACCACCAAAATGATAAATGATCCATCCTTTACATATTTAATGTGACCCCCAAATGTTGATATTTGTGCAACGATCTATTCTATTTTTTATTTTTGCCACTTTTTTGACAGGTCCCACACTCCTTCAATTTCTACAAATACAAAGGCGCTGCCTGTGTCCACTTCAGGAAGCAGTACATCCTGGAGCGCTTTCCGTCAGTCAAGCATTGGTGGAACTTTGACTGTTACTATTGCTATTCCAGTCAACGCTGTTATAGGTCGTTACAAGATTGGTGCACAAGTTACCCAGGCAGACGCACAACACCCTATCAAGTTGGAGAATGTATTGTACTCTTTAACCTTGGGTTCCAGGTACTAATTGCTATTTCTGTTCTATCAATCTGACTTTCTAAAAAATGCTGTTTTCCATCTGTATTGGGGCTTTATCGGCAGTGTGTGTAGCATCTTTCCCCTATGAGCGTGCAGCCTCTTGGAAAAGACCTAAATTTCCCTCAGCTGCAGTAGTCTCCCTATAGGGGAGTCGGACGCCAATGTGGGAAACACACAGTCCCAAGCGTATTCCCTATGCTGTGCATAGGGAGAACGCTCGGGACTGTGTGTTCACTGATCTTTGAAAAAATGACAGACAGGATCTTTCAGATCCTGTCTTCATCTTTCAAAAATGTTTCTGTGTGTACCCAGCTTTAGACATTTGATGACTCAGTCCTTTGATAAGTCTAGAGTTCCAAATTTTTTTATAAGTTTACATTCCCATTCTAACCTCTCCTTTGGGGTCTAAAGTTTCCTTCCTTGGCTGCAGGAAGTATACAGTATACGCAGTTCTGGTTTATATGAGGTTTTTAAAAGTTCAACAAGTCTCCAACAAGTCTCACTTTTTCAAATCTGTCCACCCGTTTTGTAGATAGATTATTTTTTCTAATTAGATTTTTTTTCTAATACAAAGGGAAATTTGGTAATAAATAAGTATTGACAAGTATATCCATGCCTTATCTATAAAGTAAATTACAATATCCCTTCTTCCACTATACAAAGAATAAAGTTGACACCATGAGTAGACTAAGCAGGACACTCTGTTTTGGCGATTAAGAAGAAGTTTCCAAGATGTCTTTGCTAATCCTACATTATATATTACATGATGAAACTCTCCAGGGAATACTGGGTGACACTCCCATAAACTCAGTAATCAACGAGAAAAACAGTTTTTATCCCATTTCTCATCCAAACACATATGGTGTAAGAGCCATACTGTAAATTATTATTATTATTGATTTATATAGCGCCAACATCTTCCAGGGGCTTAACAATTACATAGTCATACATTACATACAGAGTAATATACATATTATACAAAGCCATTCATATTACATACACAGGTAATACATAATATAAGTCCACAGAGTGATGAGTTACTACACCAATACCATGATACAATAGGATTGAGGATACTGCCAAAAGTGCTTACAGTCTAGAGGAAATGGGGGAGAGACATAAGGTGACAGGAATCGAGTGTGAAAGGTTGGATCAATTTAGGTAGAAAGAGGTTAATGTCTAGGCCGGCTATATGCTTGCATGAAGAGGTGGGTTTTAAGGTTATGTATGAAGGAGGAATGGGTTCCAGAGTAGAGGGGAAGCATGAGCAAAGTACCGAATGCGGGCATGGAAAAGGTGACAAGGGTGGATGAAGGAAGATATCATTGGCAGAGCGGAGGTTGCTCTGGGGCTGTGTCAGGATCAGCTCTGAGATATATGGAGGGGCTGTGATGGATAGTCTTTATAGGATAGGGTAAGCAGCTTGAACTGGATCCTTTGTGTGATGGGAAGCCAGTGGGAGGACTGACAAAAGGGGGAGGCGTTAAAAAAGCAAGAAGAAAATAATGAGCCGGGCAGTAGAGATCAGGATGGATTGAAGTGTAGCCAGGTGGATGCAGTATATGGTAACAAAATGTTATTATACAGAGCCTGACAATAAAGTAATTAGAAGGGCTGCATTATTGCAATTGACTGCATTTTATACTGTGATAATTCTGGCTCAGCCTGGCTACACATACCTATGGCTCTCCAATACAACTCTCTCCTTCCCTGACTGCCATCTACTGTTGTAGAGTGCTTGTGGGAAAATGACAATAGTGTTGCTCAAATCCAGTACAGTGAATTTGATAATATTGTGAAAAAAGACAGGCTTCAAAATAAACAAGCAAAACAAACTCAAAATAAATCTGTTGTATTCAGATGATCAATCCTTGAAGACGTTTTACTAGTTATCCAAATGGATAACGATTAAAGGGGAAGTTCTATGCATATGTATATATTTTTAAGAAAATAGAGCAGTATGTTTCCATCCTAATGACGTTAACCTGCCCATTCAGCATTTTTGCCTGTGTATAAAAAAATGCTTCTGAAATACTGACTTCCTGTTTGCAGGACCCCTAGTAGAGACCGTTTTGGTCTTGCCCTTGACTCAGCGCCTGGGTTGATTCAGTTGCTCAGTAGAGATCTGAGCATGTTTGACCCACCCAACAGCCAATCAGTAGAAATTAGGTGTCCATACACATAAAACAATAACAGTATTGGCAGCGTGGGCGATCAGTCGTGGTCAGTATGTACGTCCCCACTGCATGTTGTGCCGACAGATACCAATGTGATCTGTCGCGCAATGCAATAAGGACACATATGTATGGCCACCTTTACTGTTAGGAACATTCCAAGGTATGTGCATCCTGGGAAGAGAAAGACTATTACAGAAACTGAAATATCAGCTCACTAATTTCAGCAGCAGCGAATAGCAATGGGTATAAATTCTGATTTTTTAAAAATGGAAGAGAATATGTAGAATAACTAGGTTTGCATAATATAAACTAAGAATTTTTTAAAATAATGACATTTTCCACTGAACTTTCCCTTCAAAGAAAGAATTTTTGCGACCTCCATGATTCTTCTTGTATAATAATAAGCACCCCCTTTTTAAAAGATTCAGGGATAGATTCAGAGACAGATTCTAGAAATGTAAAATTTCCTAAAACTTTTGCATTTTCTAAAAATATAAAATTTCCGGTAAAATTACCAAATGACAAGTGCAGAAGCTCAAAGTTACTCAAAGTTCTATGTATACATGTATACATGTTCCCCAGACCATTTCCCAGGTCCCAAGCCACGTACAGTATGTTACCATTTTTTGAACTTTTTTTTCTTTCTTTTGACTTTAATGGGTCCAATTTAGAATTTTTGAATTATCAAATTTTTCAGAAGTTTGAAAATCCAAAATCAGACCCGATGTCATGTTTTGTAAATCATCGCCAATCGTCTAGTCTCCTATGGACTGCACGATCACTCCTGGCAAGCGACAGTGATTCACTCACTAGTGGCGAACGGTCATTTGGGACGAAAGATCTGGCTGTGTGTGCCCAACCTTAGAATTGTAAGGGAAGGACATAACAATGGCAAGTATGATCATTAAGGACCTTTTTAATAAGTTTCTGCTATTGTGTTTTCCAGGTGATGAAGTTTTCATGAACAATGATGCAGAAAGGGCAGAGTATGTCCTCAATGAGCAAGGTCTTATTTTCATAGCAGTGCAGATTCTATAGCCGGTAGAAAGATGGGACATGGCCAGTATGTATTTTCAGAATTTACCAATAAAATAACAGTTGGGTTGAATGGAGAGATGAGAGCTGGCCAATAATAAAATTGCTCTTGTTTAATGCTATTCTGTTATACATAAATTCTTATCTTAAAATTCTAATAAATGTAAATGATCCTTTTTAAAATGTAACCTTAATTACTAAATGTATGTAAATATAATTGGACTATTACAGTTAAAGTGGTTCTTACTTAATGACATTATTGAAAGCAATGGCTCAATCCATAATGTAGAAGGACATCACAACCATACAAATAAAACACTGTCAAGGAGATGTAATACCACAGAAGCACACAATGCGGTAATCACTGTGCGCCGGTGCTGCAATCGCTGGAGCGAGTCAGGAAGTAGCTGGATTTCCTAAGCCACCATTTAAAAGGTGTTGAATTTCGCAATCTGTGTGTCGCTGCAGTTTCCCAAAACTACTGGAAATTGTGCAAGCCATGCAAACCACTAAAAAACCCAATGCTAACCTGATATTGCATTAGTAGGTGTGAGTTTTTCATGATGTGGGCTATAGTGCCCTGTTTTACATCTCCCTGTTTGTTCACAATATCTGTGATACTGTATCCCCATCCCATATTTCCTTCGGTCCCAAAACCCCAATCTCCACTGCTGTCTTCTCCTATACACAAGCCCATGTTTGCCGGGACTTTGGTGACGCCTCACAGTACATGTTGCCTCAAGGATTTGAAGTGCAAAGTAATGGACAGAGGCCCGGGAGACACAGATGTTGGAAATGAGCACAGTAGCCGTGGCAGAAAAATACAAACAGGAACTAGTATGAGAGGATGGACAGAACGTAGTCAAGGGCAAGGCAAGGTCATACACGGGTCAGCCCGCAAAGTATCAGAGGATAAGGCAAAAGCAAAGTTTAAGAACAGGTTAAGGGTCATAAACAAATCAGCAAACTAGGTCAAAGAGATTAGGCAGAAGCATGTTGTAAACAGGAAAAGGTAAGTACAGTCCACAAGGCAAACACACCATTAGCAGAGAGGTAAAGCCAAATGATATAATGGGTAAAGACAGTAGCCAGAGAGCCTTAGGGCATGTCCACCACCACAACTTTTCCAGTGAACTATCCTTTCAGCTAATGTCATTAGCTCTGTGATGCACATCAAACAACTCTGAGCTCTTTAAAAAGAAGAAAAATGTTAGTTCAGTTTCAATAGAAGATTTTAATCTCCTCCTCCTTTTTATTTTTCCAGTTTGAGGAAGGTGTTGTGGAATTGTTACTGTTATTAGACAGCAGTCCAATACAGAAGAAACCCAGCTACTGATGTCTCTAAAGAAATGATCCATCTATGTGGGAAGAATATTAAGTGCTATGGTAAGAACATAATACGCTACAGATGTGTGGTTTCTACTAGGTACTTAGAAGTCATCAGTGTCAGCTTATCATTTATTAAAAACTAGAAAACCTCCGATTCTTAAAAGAATCCAAATCCACTGGCGAGCACACCTACTACCTCAGTGAAGATTACTATATATAAATAAAATATTAAAAGAAAATCACACATACCTACCCTCCTGTGAAACTTCCACTGTTCATCACATGGGCAGAAGTTAATATACAGTAAGTTTAAGCACACTGTTAATATCAGTAATTGCCCCCCCACATAGAGAGTGTTATACACAGTAAGTGTCCTCACTTAGAGTATTAATACACAGTAAGTGCCTAAAATTAGGAGTCATTTATAAGAATAGGGGCCTGCAGAATGTCTGTACAAAATAACGTTACTGTACAATATATAAGGATGATTGAGAAAAGCTGCAAGTAGTTATCTAATCTTCCCTCTGAAACTTCCCACTGACCTACCTCCAGCCTATGTGACATGTAGTATGTGGCCAGCTCCTTACTAATCTTTTCAGATTTCAGTCCAAGCAGGTTTCTTTTAACACCCCCCACAACACAGGTTTCAAATAAATGTAAAGTCTTTTACATTTCAATTTATACACAATAAACTAATGATTACAATGTCAGTAGGAGATACAGTGTCCCTCTGTGCCTCTGTTGCCTTTGTTTAAAGGGCATCTATACCAAAAAATAGGTTATTTTAAATTGACCATAACTGTAAACTAGGATTGTTCCCAACCACCACTGTATCATTGTTTTGTTGATCTGCCCCTATTTCTTTAGATCCAATCTAAAACGTCTATATTTTAGCTGTCCATCAAGTTCCTTGCTCTCAAAACTATTCTTCTGTGAGTAGTTTTACTGTAGCTGGAATGGTGACAGAGTTTTGACAGTTGGAATGCTGTATGCAGGCTTGACAGTTGGTTTTGGAAAAAAGTCAGTCAGATGGAAGTGGGAGTGGTTAAAAGGAGGGGGGGGTGACTGCTCCTAAACAAAATGTGTGTTAGATTGAAGGCATGCAGTAACACATAAATCAGAGTAAGTGCTACTTACATGTATTCAATTACAGATTAAGATGAGGAAAGTTCAGTATAGTGTCCCTTTAAAATAAATGGATAGTAATGCAGCTGTTAGTATAAAACGGCACATTCTGAAAGCTAATTGGTAAATATACATTATTGATCAACATTGCTGCCAACCTAAGGATTCACTGAAACATAAAAATAGAGCAGCAGAACTAAACAATAATTCAAATTGAAATAGCATTTAAACAAGAAACATAGTTAGAAATTAACTTATGGTATTTAATAAATCTCCTGGACCGGATAAAATACATCCTCGTACTTAAGGAGCTAAGTTCAGTTTTATCTAGGCCATTGTTTCTTATTTTTGCTGATTCCCTCATGTCCGGTAGTGTGCCTCTGGATTGGAAAAAGGCTGATGTTATTCCAATATTCAAAAGGGTAGTCGTTCACAGCGGGTAATTACAGGCCTGTAAGTTTAACTTCAGTGGTGGGGAAGATCCTGAAAGTTTAATAAGGGAACATGTTCTAGAGTTTGTTTCAAGGACTGACATTATAAGTAGTAACCAGCATGGATTTAGGAGGAATAGATCTTGTCAAACTAACTTGCTTGGCTTTTATGAGGAAGTAAGTAGAAATTTAGACTGTGGCATAGCAGTAGATGTAGTTACTTGGATTTTGCAAAGGCTTTTGATACAGTCCCCCATAGGCGACTAATGTATAGGCTAAGGTCGTTGGTCTGGGGAGTCACATTTGTACATGGATAGAAAATTGGTTAATGAATAGGATGCTGAGAGTAGTTGTTAATGGGGCTTCATCATTATGGACTAAAGTGCTAAGTGGGGTGCCACAGGGTTCTGTGCTGGGGCCACTTCTATTTAATCTATTAATGATTTGGAAGTGGGTATTGTCAGCAAGGTTTCTATGTTTGCTGACGACACAAAACTTTGTCGACCATTAAAACTTCAGAGGATGTGCAATCGTTGCAAGGGGATCTAGATAGATTGTCACATTGGGCTGCTAAGTGGCAGATGAAATTCAATGTTGATAAGTGATGCATTTTGGACTTAAAGGGCATGTCCACCCCCAAAAGTATAATCCCCCCAACTACTGGCCCCATCATGTAGTGTAGTGTAATCCTTACCTCACATCCCAGCTCCATAAGGTTCTCCTGTAGCCCCCCCCCCCCCAAAGTCCCAAAAAAACTGCCCACCAGGAGGATAGCCTCCGGGAGAAGTTTGGCATGCGTACTGCAGCCCTTCTCCCCCCCTCCCCCTCCCTCTCCCTCCCTCTCTGCATTCCCTCCCCCTAGCATTAATCCCCTTTAATATAGTAATCCCCCTGGTCTCCCAGCCCCAACTGCATGATTTTTATTTTTAGAAAGCTCCCCAAACTCTTACTTACCCTCCCCTTTCCTCCGCTGCACTGAATGACCGGCAGCCGCATCCGTGATTGGCTGCCGCTCAGCCAATCACAGACGCGACTGCCGTCCCGCCCCTTGCTTGCATTCTCGCAAGCAGAGGGCCGGCATCGCGGCGAAGAAAGAGGGGAGGTAAGTAAAAGTTTGGGGCACTTTCTAAAAATAAAACCATGCGGTTGGGGCTGGGGAACCAGGGGGAAGGCTATATCAAAAAAATATAATTAAGGGTGGACATACCCTTTAAAATCCTTGTGCTACTTATACTATAAATGGCTCTGTGTTAAGTGAATCCCTGTTGGAAAGGGATCTTGGAGTTTTGGTGGATAACAAACTTAAAGGTAGCAAGCAGTGACAGGCAGCAACAGCCAGAGCCAGCATGGTGTTGTCTTGTATAAAGCGAGGTATGGATTCAAGGGAGGAAAATGTAATTCTCCCTCTTTACAAAGCATTGGTAAGGCCTCATTTAAATATGCAGTGCAATTTTGGAATCCTTTGTACAAGAAGGACATCTTTGAAATGGAAAGGGTTCAGAGAAGGGCAACTAAATTAATAAGGGGATTGGGGGAGCTTGAATTGAAGAGAGACTGGAAAAGTTACAATTATGTACGCTGGAGAAAAGGCGCTTGCATGGGGATATGATCACTGTGTATAAATACATTAAAAACCTGCCATAACAACGTCCACTGGAAGACAGTTCCATAGCTTTACCATTCTCACAGTGAAAAAACGTTTCCGAGCTTGAAGCTTAAACCTTTTTTCTTCAAGTCTTAAGGGATGGCCTCGTGTCCACTGATATGTTCTATTGGTGAACAATGCCCCAGATAGTTTATTGTATGGCCCGTTAATGTATTTATACACAGTGATCATATCCCCATGCAAGCGCCTTTTCTCCAGCGTACATAATTGTAACTTTTCCAGTCTCTCTTCATATTCAAGCTCCCCCAATCCCCTTATTAATTTAGTTGCCCTTCTCTGAACCCTTTCCATTTCAAAGATGTCCTTCTTGTACAAAGGATTCCAAAATTGCACTGCATATTCCAAATGAGGCCTTACCAATGCTTTGTAAAGAGGGAGAATTACATTTTCCTCCCTTGAATCCATACCTCGCTTTATACAAGACAACACCATGCTGGCTCTGGCTGTTGCTGCCTGTCACTGCTTGCTACCTTTAAGTTTGTTATCCACCAAAACTCCAAGATCCCTTTCCAACAGGGATTCACTTAACACAGAGCCATTTATAGTATAAGTAGCACAAGGATTTTTAAAGGGTATGTCCACCCTTAATTATATTTTTTAATATAGCCTTCCCCCTGGTTCCCCAGCCCCAACCGCATGGTTTTTATTTTTAGAAAGTGCCCCAAACTTTTACTTACCTCCCCTCTTTCCTTCGCCGCGATGCCGGCCCTCTGCTTGCGAGAATGCAAGCAGAGGGGCGGGACCGGCAGTCGCGTCTGTGATTGGCTGAGCGGCAGCCAATCACGGATGCGGCTGCCGGTCATTCAGTGCAGCGGAGGAAAGAGGGGAGGTAAGTAAGAGTTTGGGGAGCTTTCTAAAAATAAAAATCATGCAGTTGGGGCTGGGAGACCAGGGGGATTACTATATTAAAGGGGATTAATGCTAGGGGGAGGGAATGCAGAGAGGGAGGGAGAGGGAGGGGGAGGGTGGGGAGAAGGGCTGCAGTACGCATGCCAAACTTCTCCCGGAGGCTATCCTCCTGGTGGGCAGTTTTTGGGACTTTGGGGGGGGGGGGGACGGTCCAGCCCCTTCTGCTGCATTCTCGCAAGCAGAGGGCCGGCATCGCGGCGAAGGAAAGAGGGGAGGTAAGTAAAAGTTTGGGGCACTTTCTAAAAATAAAAACCATGCGGTTGGGCTGGGGAACCAGGGGGAAGGCTATATAAAAAATATAATTAAGGGTGGACATACCTTTAAAAACCTTGTGCTACTTATACTATAAAGGCTCTGTGTTTAGTGAATCCCTGTTGGAAAGGGATCTTGGAGTTTTGGTGGATAACAAACTTAAAGGTGCAGCAAGCAGAGGACAGCAAGCACAGCCAGAGCCAGCATGGTTGTCTTGTATAAAGCGAGGTATGGATTCAAGAGGAAGAGAAATGTAATTCCCCTCTTTACAAAGCATTGGTAAGGCCTCATTTGGAATATGCAGTGCAATTTTGGAATCCTTTGTACAAGAAGGACATCTTTGAAATGGGAAGGGTTCAGAGAAGGGCAACTAAATTAATAAGGGGATTGGGGAGCTTGAATATGAAGAGAGACTGGAAAAGTTACATATGTACGTGGAGAAAAGGCGCTTGCATGGGGATATGATCACTGTGTATAAATACTTAACGGGCCATACATAAACTATCTGGGGCATTGTTCACAATAGAACATATCAGTGGACACGAGGACATCCCTTAAGACTTGAAAAAAAGGTTTAAGCTTCAAGCTCGGAAACGTTTTTTCACTGTGAGAATGGTAAAGCTAGGAACTGTCTTCCAGTGGACGTTGTTATGGCAGGTTCATTGGTCAGTTTCAAAAAAAAGCTGGAGGAGTTTCTGCAAACAAGGAATGTTGCAAGATACTGGTATTGATACATAAAGTAGAGTTGATCATGGGAAATTTCCGATTGCCACTTGGAGTCAGGAAGGAATTTTTCCCCCTTCATAAATTTGGTGGGTTTTTTTTGCCTTCCTCTGGATCAACAGTTAGGCAGGAAATGAGGATATTGCTAGATGGGTGGACTGGATGGACGTATGTCTTTATTCAACCTCAAATACTATACTATACTAATTCAAAGTTCATTTTACTATAGATTAACAGCCAGGATGATAGAGGAGGATTAGTGGGAACGAGGTGGGAACTACAATGGAGGTACAAGTCCAACAACATGGAATGGAAGTGTCCCTATTCTCCGTAGCTGGCGCAAAATGGGCCTGTGAAATTTGGTCAATGCTGGGTATATGGTGGAACTCTATGCACAGGTTAGTAAAATAAAACCGTAGCTTTGCCATATATTATTAAACCGGGGTCTCCGACCGGCAGTCGCGTCTGTGATTGGCTGAGCGGCAGCCAATCACGGATGCGGCTGCCGGTCATTCAGTGCAGCGGAGGAAAGAGGGGAGGTAAGTAAGAGTTTGGGGAGCTTTCTAAAAATAAAAATCATGCAGTTGGGGCTGGGAGACCAGGGGGATTACTATATTAAAGGGGATTAATGCTAGGGGGAGGGAATGCAGAGAGGGAGGGAGAGGGAGGGGGAGGGTGGGGAGAAGGGCTGCAGTACGCATGCCAAACTTCTCCCGGAGGCTATCCTCCTGGTGGGCAGTTTTTGGGACTTTGGGGGGGGGGGACTACAAGGGAACCCTTTGGAGCTGGGATGTGAGGTAAGGATTACACTACACTACATGATGGGGCCAGTAGTTGGGGGGATTATAGTTTTGGGGGTGGACATGCCCTTTAAGTCAAAAAATGCATCACTTATCAACATTGAATTTCATCTGCCACTTAGCAGCCCAATGTGACAATCTATCTAGATCCCCTTGCAACGATTGCACATCCTCTGAAGTTTTTAATGGTCGACAAAGTTTTGTGTCGTCAGCAAACATAGAAACCTTGCTGACAATACCCACTTCCAAATCATTAATAGATTAAATAGAAGTGGCCCCAGCACAGAACCCTGTGGCACCCCACTTAGCACTTTAGTCCATAATGATGAAGCCCCATTAACAACTACTCTCTGCATCCTATTCATTAACCAATTTTCTATCCATGTACAAATGTGACTCCCCAGACCAACAGACCTTAGCCTATACATTAGTCGCCTATGGGGGACTGTATCAAAAGCCTTTGCAAAATCCAAGTAAACTACATCTACTGCTATGCCACAGTCTAAATTTCTACTTACTTCCTCATAAAAGCCAAGCAAGTTAGTTTGACAAGATCTATTCCTCCTAAATCCATGCTGGTTACTACTTATAATGTCAGTCCTTGAAACAAACTCTAGAACATGTTCCCTTATTAAACTTTCCAGGATCTTCCCCACCACTGAAGTTAAACTTACAGGCCTGTAATTACCCGGCTGTGAATGACTACCCTTTTTGAATATTGGAATAACATCAGCCTTTTTCCAATCCAGAGGCACACTACCGGACATGAGGGAATCAGCAAAAATAAGAAACAATGGCCTAGATAAAACTGAACTTAGCTCCTTAAGTACCCGAGGATGTATTTTATCCGGTCCAGGAGATTTATTAAATACCAATAAGTTAATTTCTAACTATGTTTCTTGTTTAAATGCTATTTCAAATTTGAATTATTGTTTAGTTCTGCTGCTCTATTTTTATGTTTCAGTGAATCCTTAGGTTGGCAGCAATGTTGATCAATAATGTATATTTACCAATTAGCTTTCAGAATGTGCCGTTTTATACTAACAGCTGCATTACTATCCATTTATTTTAAAGGGACACTATACTGAACTTTGCCTCATCTTAATCTGTAATTGAATACATGTAAGTAGCACTTACTCTGATTTATGTGTTACTGCATGCCTTCAATCTAACACACATTTTGTTTAGGAGCAGTCACCCCCCCCTCCCTTTTAACCACTCCCACTTCCATCTGACCTGGCTTTTTTCCAACAAACCAACTGTCAAGCCTGCATACAGCATTCCAACTGTCAAAACTCTGTCACCATTCCAGCTACAGTAAAACTACTCACAGAAGAATAGTTTTTGAGAGCAAGGAACTTGATGGACAGCTAAAATATAAGACGTTTTAGATTGGATATCTAAAGAAATAGGGGGCAGATCAACAAAACAATGATACAGTGGTGGTTGGGAACAATCCTAGTTTACAGTTATGGTCAATTTAAAATAACCTATTTTTTGGTATAGATGCCCTTTAAACAAAGGCAACAGAGGCACAGAGGGACACTGTATCTCCTACTGACATTGTAATCATTAGTTTATTGTGTATAAATTGAAATGTAAAAAGACTTTACATTTATTTGAAACCTGTGTTTGTGGGGGGTGTTAAAAGAAACCTGCTTGGACTGAAATCTGAAAAGATTAGTAAGGAGCTGGCCACATACTACATGTCACATATGGCTGGAGGTAGGTCAGTGGGAAGTTTCAGAGGGAAGATTAGATAACATACTTGCAGCTTTTCTCAATCATCCTTATATATTGTACAGTAACGTTATTTGTACAGACATTCTGCAGGCCTCATTTCTTATAAATGACTCCTAATTTTAGGCACTTACTGTGTATTAATACTCTAAGTGAGGACACTTACTGTGTATTAATACTCTCTATGTGGGGGGGCAATTACTGTATATTAACAGTGTGCTTAAACTTACTGTATATTAACTTCTGCCCATGTGATGAACAGTGGAAGTTTACAGGAGGGTAGGATAGGGTGGTTGCTCGCCAGTGGATTTGGGATTCTTTTTAAGAATCGGAGGTTTTCTAGTTTTTAATAAATGATAAGCTTGACACTTGATGACTTCTAAGTACCTAGTAGAAACCACACAATCTGTAGCGTATTATGTTTCTTACCATAGCACTTAATATTCTTCCCACATAGATGGGATCATTTCTTTTAGAGACATCAGTAGCTGGGTTTCTTCTGTATTCTGGACTGCTGTCTAATAACAGTAAGCAAATATCCACAACACCTTCCTCAAACTGGAAAAATAAAAAGGAGGAGGAGATTTAAAATCTTCTATTGAAACTGAACTAACATTTTTCTTCTTTTTAAAGAGCTCAGAGTTGTTTGATGTGCATCACAGAGCTAATGACATTAGCTGAAAGGAATAGTTCACTGGAAAAGTTGTGGTGGTGGACATGCCCTTTAAGGCTCTCTGGCTACCTGTCTTTACCCATTATATCATTTGGCTTTACCTCTCTGCTAATGGTGTGTTTGCCTTGTGGACTGTACTTACCTTTTCCTGTTTACAACATGCTTCTGCCTAATCTCTTTGTACCTAGTTTGCTGATTTGTTTATGACCCTTAACCTGTTCTTAAACTTTGCTTTTGCCTTATCCTCTGATACTTTGCGGGCTGACCCGTGTATGACCCTTGCCTTGCCCCTTGACTACGTTCTGTCCATCCTCTCATACTAGTTCCTGTTTGTATTTTTCTGCCACGGCTACTGTGCTCATTTCCAACATCTGTGTCTCCCGGGCTTCTGTCCCATTACTTTGCACTTCAAATCCTTGAGGCAACATGTACTGTGAGGCGTCACCAAAGTCCCGGCAAACATGGGCTTGTGTATAGGAGAAGACAGCAGTGGAGATTGGGGTTTTGGGACCGAAGGAAATATGGGATGGGGATACAGTATCACAGATATTGTGAACACACAGGGAGATGTAAAACAGGGCACTATAGCCCACATCCATGAAAAACTCACACCTACTAATGCAATATCAGGTTAGCATTGGGTTTTTTAGTGGTTTGCATGGCTTGCACAATTTCCAGTAGTTTTGGGAAACTGCAGCGACACACAGATTGCGAAATTCAACACCTTTTAAATGGTGGCTTAGGAAATCAAGCTACTTCCCTGACTCGCTCCAGCGATGCAGCACCGGCGCAGTGATTACCGCATTGTGTGCTTCTGTGGTATTACATCTCCTTGACAGTGTTTTATTTGTATGGTTGTGATGTCCTTCTACATTATGGATTGAGCCATTGCTTTCAATAATGTCATTAAGTAAGAACCACTTTAACTGTAATAGTCCAATTATATTTACATACATTTAGTAATTAAGGTTACATTTTAAAAAGGATCATTTACATTTTATTAGAATTTTAAGATAAGAATTTATGTAATAACAGAATAGCATTAAACAAGAGCAATTTTATTTATTGGCCAGCTCCATCTCTCCATTCAACCCAACTGTTATTTTATTGGTAAATTCTGAAAATACATACCTGGCCATAGTCCCATCTTCTACCGGCTATAGAATCTGCACTGCCTATGAAAATAAGACCTTGCTCATTGAGGACATACTCTGCCCTTTCTGCATCATTGTTCATGAAAACTTCATCACCTGGAAAACACAATAGTCAGAAACTTATTAAAAAGGTCCTTAATGATCATACTTGCCATTGTTATGTCCTTCCCTTACAATTCTAAGGTTGGGCACACACAGCCAGATCTTTCGTCCCAAATGACCGTTCGCCACTAGTGAGTGAATCACTGTCGCTTGCCAGGAGTGATCGTGCAGTCCATAGGAGACTAGACGATTGGCGATGATTTACAAACATGACATCGGGTCTGATTTTGGATTTTCAAACTTCTGAAAAATTTGATAATTCAAAAATTCTAAATTGGACCCATTAAAGTCAAAAGGAAAAAAAAGTTCAAAAAATGGTAACATACTGTACGTGGCTCTGGGACCTGGGAAATGGTCTGGGGAACATGTATACATGTATACATAGAACTTTGAGTAACTTTGAGCTTCTGCACTTGTCATTTGGTAATTTTACCGGAAATTTTATATTTTTTAGAAAATGCAAAAGTTTTAGGAAATTTTACATTTCTAGAATCTGTCTCTGAATCTATCCCTGAATCTTTTAAAAAGGGGTGCTTATTATTATACAAGAAGAATCATGGAGTCGCAAAAATTCTTTCTTTGAAGGGAAAGTTCAGTGGAAAATGTCATTATTTTAAAAAATTCTTAGTTTATATTATGCAAACCTAGTTATTCTACATATTTTCTTCCATTTTTAAAAAATCAGAATTTATACCCATTGCTATTCGCTGCTGCTGAAATTAGTGAGCTGATATTTCAGTTTCTGTAATAGTCTTTCTTCTTCCCAGGATGCACACTACCTTGGAATGTTCCTAACGGTAAAGGTGGCCATACATATGTGATCCTTATTGCATTGCGCCGACAGATCACATTGGTATCTGTCGGCACACATGCAGTGGGGACCGTACATACTGACCCGACTGATCGCCCACGCTGCCAATACTGTTATTGTTTATGTGTATGGACACCTTAATTTCTACTGATTGGCTGTTGGGTGGGTCAAACATGCTCAGATCTCTACTGAGCAACTGAATCAACCCAGGCGCTGAGTCAAGGGCAAGACCAAAACGGTCTCTACTAGGGGTCCTGCAAACAGGAAGTCAGTATTTCAGAAGCATTTATTTATACACAGGCAAAATGCTGAATGGGCAGGTTAACGTCATTAGGATGGAAACATACTGCTCTATTTTCTTAAAAATATATACATATGCATAGAACTTCCCCTTTAATCGTTATCCATTTGGATAACTAGTAAAACGTCTTCAAGGATTTGATCAATCTGAATACAACAGATTTATTTTGAGTTTGTTTTGCTTGTTTATTTTGAAGCCTGTCTTTTTTCACAATATTATCAAATTCACTGTACTGGATTTGAGCAACACTATTGTCATTTTCCCACAAGCACTCTACAACAGTAGATGGCAGTCAGGGAATGGAGAGAGTTGTATTGGAGAGCCATAGGTATGTGTAGCCAGGCTGAGCCAGAATTATCACAGTATAAAATGCAGTCAATATGCAATAATGCAGCCCTTCTAATTACTTTATTTGTCAGGCTCTGTATAATAACATTTTGTTACCATATACTGCATCCACCTGGCTACACTTCAATCCATCCTGATCTCTACTGCCCGGCTCATTCATTTCTCTTCTTGCTTTTCTAACGCCTCCCCTTTTTGTCAGTCCCTCCACTGGCTTCCCATCACACAAAGGATCCAGTTCAAGCTGCTTACCCTATCCTATAAAGCACTATCCATCACAGCCCCTCCATATATCTCAGAGCTGATCCACTGACACAGCCCCAGACGCAACCTCCGCTCTGCCAATGATATCTTCCTCTCATCCACCCTTGTCACCTTTTCCCATGCCCGCATTCAGTACTTTGCTCATGCTTCCCCTCTACTCTGGAACTCCATTCCTCCTTCATACATAACCTTAAAACCCACCTCTTCATGCAAGCATATAGCCGGGCCTAGACATTAACCCTCTTTCTACCTAATATGATCCAACCTTTCACACTCGATTCCTGTCACCTTATGTCTCTCCCCCATTTCCTCTAGACTGTAAGCACTTTTGGCAGTATCCTCAATCCTATTGTATCATGGTATTGCTGTTAGTAACTCATCACTCTGTGTACTTATATTATGTATTACCTGTGTATGTAATATGAATGGCTTTGTATAATATGTATTACTCTGTATGTAATGTATGACTATGTAATTGTTAAGCCCCTGGAAGATGTTGGCGCTATATAAATCAATAATAATAATAATAATTTACAGTATGGCTCTTACACCATATGTGTTTGGATGAGAAATGGGATAAAAACTGTTTTTCTCGTTGATTACTGAGTTTATGGGAGTGTCACCCAGTATTCCCTGGGTGACAAAGACATCTTGGAAACTTCTTCTTAATCTGCCAAAACACAGGAGTGTCCTGCTTAGTCTTACTCATGGTGTCAACTTCTATTCTTTGTATAGTGAGAAGAAGGGATATTGTAATTTACTTTATAGATAAGGCATGGATATACTTGTCAATTACTTATTTATTACCAGATTTTCCCTTTGTATTAGAAAAAAATCTAATTAGAAAAAATAATCTATCTACAAAACGGGTGGACAGATTTGAAAAAGTGAGACTTGTTGGAGACTTGTTGAACTTTTAAAAACCTCATATAAACCAGAACTGCAGTATACTGTATACTTCCTGCAGCCAAGGAAGGAAACTTTAGACCCCAAAAGGAGAGGTTAGAATGGGAATGTAAACTTATAAAAAAATTTGGAACTCTAGACTTATCAAAGGACTGAGCTCATCAAATGTCTAAAGCTGGGTACACACAGAAAACATTTTTGAAAGATGACAGACAGGATCTGAAAGATCCTGTCTGTCATTTTTTCAAAGATCAGTGAACACACAGTCCCGAGCGTTCTCCCTATGCACAGCATAGGGAATACGCTTGGGACTGTGTGTTTCCCACATTGGCGTCCGACTCCCCTATAGGGAGACTACTGCAGCTGAGGGAAATTTTAGGTCTTTTCCAAGAGGCTGCACGCTCATAGGGGAAAGATGCTACACACACTGCCGATAAAGCCCCAATACAGATGGAAAACTGCATTTTTTAGAAAGTCAGATTGATAGAACAGAAATAGCAATTAGTACCTGGAACCCAAGGGTTAAAGAGTACAATACATTCTCCAACTTGATAGGGTGTTGTGCGTCCTGCCTGGGTAACTTGTGCACCAATCTTGTAACGACCTATAACAGCGTTGACTGGAATAGCAATAGTAACAGTCAAAGTTCCACCAATGCTTGACTGACTGAAAGCGCTCCAGGATGTACTGCTTCCTGAAGTGGACACAGGCATTGCAGCCTTTGTATTTGTAGAAATTGAAGGAGTGGGACCTGTCAAAAAAGTTGGCAAAAAGTAAAATAGTAATAGATCAGTTGCACAAATATCAACATTTGGGGGTCACATTAAATATGTTAAAGATGTAGCATTTATCAGTTTGATAGTATTAAAAGCTGGACATCCAGATGGCACACTATTCACTGGAATCACTGATGAACCTTAATATCAACCTTCGCAAACCATGCAGTGTTAATGTTAGAACTTGCATTGGTCATTTCCTTTGATTTCTAATTTACTAATTTATAAATGATCAAGACATTCACTATAAAAGACCATTCATGTTAAACCCTGTAAAAAGGCATCGGCATGTGGAAGATTGTAGGGCTTCACACAGGAGTATATCTGGTTACAATTGACTTAGAAAAGTAATTAAAACTATATTCTTATTACCTGTCTCCATAGTTAAAGCCAAACCCTCTGTACTTTGTAACTCTCGGCTGAAAGGCAACGTGATGGTCATGGGTTGTCCTCTCCTTACAATTAGAATTGAAGATACAAACTCACTGGTATGGTGAGCAGCAGCATTGGATTTCAGCTGAAGGTCTGGTTTCCTTAGCTGAAGGGCTAAAAATGTAGAAATATTTACTAACACTACAGATACTGTAATATAATTGGAATCTGCTTCAAGTATCCCCACAGCCCCAGTAAAAACATTTAGTAGGGAAACATATTAAAAAGGGTAACAGGGTAATCAAAATTAAAATGAATAAGATGTAACACTATAAGCAGAGTGATCAAGTAATGCTCTTCATTCTCTAGATCTCAGAACATGATTTATACAAATATAATACATAAGGCTCTGGCATTTCAATGGAGTGCAGTGATGAGAATCTTTATAATCAGTCACTCAGTGATGTCACTAAGTGACTTCCTGTATTCCACTGCCCCTCCCCATTTCTCTCCCCCGTCTGTATTAGTAATGTAGATAACAAGCCTGTTTTTGTACACTGACTGACTGAATTACTGTGCTGATAAGGAGGAGCGATCTCATTCCTGTGAGTCATAATTGACTTGGTCGCTTGCTCCTCCTTATCGGCACAGTAATTCAGTTAGTGTAACGAACCGGAACAGCACTGGGCAAGAGATAATGTTTATTATCTTCTCGAAGAATAGTGATGTAAAAATTATTATCCAATGGGTGTAGAGATCATAGTAGACATGGACGGCCAAAGCTTGTAAGCAATGGCTTACAATTTTACGCTAATCTTAATGCCATTACTACTGTGGCGTATGAGGCCAAATGTAGTACAAAAAAAGTTACATCTAGCGAGGGACCTGATTGCGATCAGGTAAGAGGTAATTTTTGTATAACTACATCGTCCCGATAGTATTTGCAGTGCTTGCACATATTTGATAAAAAATTATGCCTTTTTTATATTTTTTTTCTTGCAATACTGCAGAAAACTGGTTTAATGGTTTGCTCCCTGGACATCAAAGCAGGGTCGCCTAATGAGGTAGGGTGCAGCATATTACAGAGCGGCACCATGTAGGGAGGCGGCCGTTTTGATGCGCTGTCCCTTTTAAAGGAATAGTTCACGTTCAAGTGAACTATTCCTTTAATGTATTGATTGAAGACCAGGGGGTTAAGGAGCTATGCCTTACCTCCTGTTCTTCAATCAATTGCGCACGCACCTTTGATTAAGGTCAAATCCGGCTCTTCTGTCTTCATGCAGCATTCATGCTTCTATTTTGTGCAAGGTTTTCGGTCTTCTTGAGCTATGGCGCACACAGACAGGAGAACCGGATTTAGACTTAAAGGGTAACTGTGGTCTTGAATTCTTCCAAACTAGCAAGAATGATATAAAAGGCCTTCCATCACACCTCCAAAATAAAACCTAAATCACATCTCTAGAGAAGTTATTGCTAGAAAGGTTCAGCAATATTACTTTCTGCTTAAACACTTCCTGTTTTCAGTCATGTGACCAGCCTCTGCCTGCATTAATAGGCTCCTCTTCTCAACTGTCAATTTTTTCCCAAGATACTTCCTGATTTCCCCAGCATTAAGTCTCAACTGAGCATGCTTCTCCCCCAGGGGCAGAAGGGCCGGGCAGAGGTCAGGTGATGTCAATCAACCTACTGAAACCAGGACGTTCACGCCAATGTAATTTCTTACAGGCTCCAGCCAGAAATGTTATTTTAGGCTCATTTTAAAGGAAATACTGCAGGCTTTCATTCAACCCTAACTTGTTTTGAGACCACAGTTGCCCTTTAATAAAAGGTGCACACCGAAGGACGGGATTAGAAGGGAAAAATAGCAGCGCTGTGCTGGCCAGGCCAGGCCAGGATTCAGGTATGAAAACTTGTTTGATAATTAATAACAGTGATCACAGTCACTGTGTGGGCAAACCTGATACCAGTCACTGTGGGCAAACCTGATACCAGTTACTGTGGGCAAACTTGATACCAGTTACTGTTGGCAAACTTGATACCAATCACGGTGGGCAAACTTAATGCCAGTCACTGTGGGCAAACTTGATGCCAGTCACTGTGGGCAAACTTGCTAATGCCAGTCACTGTGGGCAAACTTGCTAATGCCAGTCACTGTGGGCAAACTTGCTAATGCCAGTCACTGGGCAAACTTGATACCAGTTACTGTGGGCAAACTTGATGCCAGTCACTGTGGACAAACTTGCTAATGCCAGTCACTGTGGGCAAACTTGATACCAGTCACTGTGGGCAAAGCAAACTTGATACAAGTCACTGTGGGCAAAGCAAACTTGATACCAGTCACTGTGGGCAAACTTGATACCAGTCACTGTGGGAAATCCACCCTCTTTCAATGACAAAACCATACCCCTTCTGGTGGCAGCATTTGGAATGTTGTTTCAGGTGCCAAAAAGTTTAGAGATGGCCCTGCATCAAAGCACAAGGTATCTGGACTGAGGCCTGGGACACCCAAGAGTTAGACAGAGCACCTGAACCAAACCGAGGCAGCAGATAACAAATGGCATAAAAGCTAGAACCAAGGATTTAGCAGGTCAGACAGATCCAAGGTCAGAATCAGGCAGAGGTCAGTTCAGGCTGCAAATGATCGTAGTCAAATAACAGGCAGGATAGTCAATAACAGAAATCAGGCAAGAAACACACCACTTAGCAGAATTGGGGAACACCATATTGGGCACTGGAAGTGAAAAAGGCAGGAAGATTTAAACCAGAGGCAGCCAATAACAAGGCAAGAGCAGAGGGAAGGAAAGGTGATTGGCCAACCAGAGCCCCTTCCCCCCACTATGCTGTAATGAGCTGTATCAGCTTGGAGTGGAGAAAAGGAGGACCCAGCACATCCCCAAGAAGCGAGCAGTAAAGTTAAGACTGTACACGCTCTCAAGCTGTGCGCGCCCATGAAATGAGCGCACTCAGAAATGCAAGGACATGGTGAAAGGAAGGCTATGCCACTTATAGGAGAGCTAAAGCTAAAATATTAATGAAGCTGAGTGTATTTTATAATTCCTAATTCTAACTATTAATTATCATTGTGGAGGAGTCATCTGGAAGGGTCCTAAAGATCCCAGTGCACTAAATGCATGCACCCGCATTTATACATTTGGGGAGATTTAATATAAAACATCGGTGGTACTTACCTTTGCATGATCCCGTGATACAATATCAGACCTTAACAAGATTACGTCTGGTCTTGCATCACAGGATGGCATAAGGGAAGACGCCCCGGGTGACCCATACACAGCCCTGTGGTATATGAGGTAGCGCAAAACTTAACGAAGCGGGTTTTGTATTACCATTTCCAAAAACATGGTGCTGTGCTCTAAAATCCATGTAAAACACATGTTAACCCCATATTACTTTGGGTTAACATGGGTTTTACATGGATTTCCAGCATATTGAATTTCTCTGATTGTGTTTTTGTTGTGCAAATGTAGTTGTCTGGGTTTCCTGCTGTGAGGCCTTCTCATATTTTAATGAATAGAAAAGGAAATGTAGGACGATCTGCACCAAAAATGGTCAACACGTGTGTTGTGAAAATGGAGTGTACCAGAGTGCATACAGTGGTATCTATTTAATTGGTAAAATGGATGTTCTCTTTTTAAAAAAAGGACAAAACCACGTGGGTGTAATAGAACCAAAGTTGCCAGATATTCCCTGCGCCAAAACAGGAGAGGACATGGAGTTTTGAAGCAGGAGGCATGGTGGGGCTTGAGATGGGGCCGGCCCGGAGAGTGGGCAAAGTTAGGGGTTTTCCGGGACGTGGCGTGGGCATTCCGGGGATGGAATTTCAGCCATGAGTATAACCGTGTTTGCATCACCAAGTGACTAAGTGTCTGCATGGCTAAGAGTGTGTCTGCTTGGCTAAGAGTGTCTGCGTGTCTGAGAGTGTCTGCATGGCTAAGATTTTGCTGTTTAAAGGACCCTTAGGGTGGAATGCTGGATAGCTTTCTATTTTAGTTTTTCATTTTGGAACAGCTGTATGGCTTACCTTTCTTTTGTTTACTGATCCAGGAATACAATTTGTTTTTTCTCTGGTCAAACGCCTTGCAGCACTTTTTCACAGTAACAGTTGTTTAAAGGATTAGTTGGTTTTAAGGATTAGTTTTAGCAAATGATGTGATTTCTCAAACTGCTGCCCATGTCAATATTACTGTTATAATAGTTAACACGGAGGCAGAAATGTTAATGTAGCTGATTTATCAGATTACATGCTGCTCTAGCTCACTGCCAAAGGGAACCTTGTTGGATGTTGTTATGTTTTGTTTTTTGTTTCATGAAAAATAAACATTTTTTCTAAATTTTCATTGAAAATAAATGAACAAAAAAAAACTGTTCAATCCAAAAAAACACTTCAATCCCATAACACAGAATTATTCCAAAATGCTAAAAATACCCTTCAGTCAATGAAAAATGTAATAAAATAAAACACAGTAAGAATATGAGCTGGCACACCTCATACTTACATGTCATATTGTTATCCTCAAATTCTGCCTAAGATGTAACAGGTTAAGAAGATCAAGTAACACTCTTCACCCTTTATATCTCAGAACATGATTTATACAAATATACAGGGTGAGGCTCGACAAATCATGATGTGAAATTATTATGCAATGGGTGTGTGCAGTTGAGCTCATACTAGATATGTAGTATTGCAGCGCTTGCACGTATTTGATTAAAAAAAATGCCTTCTGGTGGTTTTTTTGTGTTTTTTTCTCTTGCATATTAAAGAAAACTGGTTTAATGGTTTGTCATTTGTGTTTCTTATTTGGGAAAAAAATGTCCGTTTCATAAACAAATAAACCATTAAGTTTTTCTCACCTTTTCACACAGCCCATAAATACAGGTTGCGTGCAAATGACTTGCTGATAAAACAAGCAATATGTGTAATAACAAATTAGTCGACTGCTGTATAGCATAGAAAGGACTAATTAATCATTTACAGTTCTATGTAATTTCTAGTATACAGTCAGACTTCTTATTTCCCAAGCACTTGGTATTTATGTGTGAGAGAGTTTCTATGACTGTAAGAGAATGGTGTCTGCAAGTTAGAATGTCTGTGTGTCTCAGTTACCATGTGTGTGTCTGCGTGACTGAGTGTGTGCCTGCGTGACCAAGAGCATCTCTGGAAACTGAGAGCATGTCTGTGTGACTGAGAGTGTCTGCATGACTGAGAGTATGTCTGAGTGACTGAGAGTGTCTGCATGACTGAGAGTATGTGCATAAATGTTATTGTCTACTTGACTGAGTGTCTGTGTGACAGAGTGTACGCGTGACCTACATAATAGAGAGTGCTAGCGTGACTAAGTGTATGTCTGCGTGAC